>JBBPQN010000696.1:0-13125 GCA_038092575.1 Boletus subluridellus
CAGAGAGGATCATTGAAGCCATCAACGACCCAATGAGTCCATTGACTCCTCAGAACACCGAGTATAATAACTCAAGGGTCCATAATGACCCATTTTCTCTCTTGAGGACAGAAAGTCCTCTCGTGCAGGTTTATACTGAAGGCATAGTGCCTTTGATTAGGGAACCACTTGGGGAGGAAGTCCCCATTGACCCTTGTTTGGCTCTAGTGGCCATAAACGAGTTTCTGGACAGAGTCCAGCGCCAATGGCTGGAATATGGACATGGTCCAGAAGGGTTCCATAATCATGGAATAAACCTTGGATTGCATCAAGCAACGACAATCAAGCAGTTGAAGCAAGCGCTCACTGCAGAGGGTGTTGAGGGACCAGCTAGCAGAGCTAGTAGTCCAGATGCAACAGCATCGATTAAAGTCAAGGAACAATCATCCCAGGTGTTATTTAGCACCCCGTTAGGGAGGGAAAACCCTCCAGGGAAAGGTCATACTGCACCTATTGGTACAGAGGATAATCAGGGCGGTCTTGCCCCTAACATGCCTAATCGTCCTGCATACCTGTCTGGACATAGTTCGGATATAATCTGACACATGTTCGGAAGGCAGAGAGAAACTGCAATTCTCCATCAGATGGCATGAGATCGTGCCGTTGCCGCAGGCAATGAAGCAGTGCCCCTCAGTGAACCAGGAGATCCTGGAGGAAGTAGCAATGATGATGAAAATGAGGACGAAATGCATCCAAGAGGGAATGGAGGACGAGGTCCTCCTGGGCCTAGAAATGGAGGAAACAATCCTCCTCCTCCTCCTCCTCCTCCTGGGGGCAGACGCCCTGGAGGAGGGGGTCCTCCTAGGAGAGGCCCCCCAGGTGGAGGGCCTCCTGATGACCCAGATGGCGACAATGATATGTTCGACGAGGATGACGAGGATGAGGATCGTGATGAAAATCATATCCTCGGTGGGGGTAGACCCCATGAAAATCAGCCTCGTCACCAATACCTGAGGTGATTCACCCCAGGTAACACAAGATACATGGATTCCATGCAACAACGATATGCACAGTGTATCTGGAAACAAGTTGGACAACCGACTGGTCCTGTAGGACCTGAAGTAAAGGCGATGAATCTGCCAAAGCCAGGAAAATACAGTAGCCAGGATGACCTGGAAAAGTTCAACAACTGGCTAAGCCAGTTATTAAAGTACTTCTGTACATTTAAGGTCACCAGACCAGATCATGATGATGATCGAGTCCTGTACACAGGATTGTACTTGGAGGCATTAGCCTCCCAATGGTATGACCAAGAGGTCAACTCGCCAGACCGACAGGTCCCGTTCTGGTCCTTCAAGGATGTGATCTGTGGACTATTCAAACGATTTGTCCACAAGGTGTCAGCACAGAACACTGCAGATCAATACAATCATATGAGATTCACTCCTGATAAAGGAGTGCTTGCATACTATAATGACCTAAAATGTCGTGTGCACCGAATGGTGCAGCCCCCCGATGATTACTTGTTTAGGAGGAAATTCCTCTGTGGATTACCCCACTCAATCATTTGAAGTATATTTGAAGCTCGCAGAATATCTGCTGAGCATTCAACTATCAAGGAAATCCTTGAAGAAGTGCAGAGAATGGAGACCACACAGAAAGCAATAAATATGCATATGAGAATGAGCCACACTGGCTCTGGAGGGAAACCCTCCCAGGGACGAAGTGGTTCACACCCACATGATAAGAAGAGTTCACAGACCTCTTTGACCCAAGAAGGCCCTAAGTATTTCAAAAGAGGAAATACAATTTATCGCTGAAAGGTGAAATTCTTTCCTAAAAACAAAGGGAAAGGTGGGACTGCCCACCAGCAAAAGAGTCATCAGACCCATACACACGAAAAGACAAATAATAATCCCTGGAAATTCCTTCCGGGGATAATGTGCTATAAATGTGGCCATGAAGGCCACTATTCAAACAACTGTCCCTCAGGTTTACCTCGTAAAGAGGGACTGAGCACAGCGGCTAAGCCGCGATTATTTGCAGCTGAGCTGCAAGAAGAGGGAATAGAGCAGGGATACTCCTGCAATATAGAAAGGTCAACTGAAGCTGACCAATCAGAACCAGTAAATGAGGAGCCTTTGGCTCCACAAGAAGTCCTATACAAGATCAAAGAAAATCTCGATGATGTTGAAAACGTTGAGGATGAACCTTTTGGATACTACAAAGAATGTTCCGAAATAGGTGATGATGATGAACCAGTCACCTACTTTGGTGCAATACACCATGAGAAAGAATCCTCTGAGGACGATAATATCGTCCAATGTTCAATGTTGAACATCGAACAGGATTTGGAAGAAAATAGCAGACAAAGTACCACTAGCATAGAATCTGAGATCCCAACTTTGGATGACTGGGAATGGTCATCATTATATGGGGCAATGCATGCACAGGTGTGCAAAGAATGTCGCCTCCATATGTATCACATAGCTGAGAGGCTACAGAACCCTAATTCCTCAATCAGAGAGGTGCTAGCAGCGCCGCGAGAATTCGCAGAATGGAATTTCATTGAGGAGTAGATGAGGGGAATTGAGCAATGCTGAAACCCTCCTGGCCAACAGACGATTGTCTACAAATGGCACTATGTATGATGGCTGATCGCATCCAGTGCTTAGACGAATGCTGTCTAGATATCTTATGCCATACAATGTTGGCGCTGCACAATGTGCAGCAATCCAACTGTAAGGAAACAGTAGAGTATATTCTACGAGGTATCATCGACCGAAGTCATGAATGTATCAATGATACTGAGGGCGTTTATGCCCGGAACAAGGAAGTATTAGTAGATACTCCTCAAGGGAAGATATGGATCAAAAAGAACAGAACTATACAGTTCCGTCCACTTGTTGAGGAAGTACATAGTGCTTCACTCAGAACATCCAGTGAGGATATGGACTTGGACGACAAATCTGCGTTCCTGAACATAGAGAATGGCTCTACAGAAGAAGGACAGTTCTGGAACTGGTCCTCCCTCTATGGTGCGATCCACGAAGGTGGAAGTTGCACCGAATGCAACAATAGGATAGAACATATATCCGAAGCTGCAATTGACAGTGATCATAGACTTCATGTAGTGTTACACTACCCATCCAAATTCACAACTTGCGAATACTACAGAGGATGGGATGACTGTGATCGAGCGCAGATGGAGGGACATGGTCTAAACACAGACCACACTTGAAGTGCATTGGGAACACTCGCAGATCAAATACAGATATTAGTGGAACACTGAAAAGGTGTAGCAGATGATCTGCAAGAAGTGACATTCTCCCTAAAAGAAAGGAGGGAAAACCCTCTGTCTGTAGAATGGACCAGCGCCAGCCTCGACGCAATCAAATGTGACATCCAAGATATGCATCTCTGAAATGTCAGAATATATTCTGATGATATAGTAGTGGAAACTCCACACGGAATCGTGATGATTGGAAGGAGCAATGCCTCTGACCCTTGGGTTGTTCAAATGGCAGCAATCAACATTGCGGCCCAGAACAAACAACTCTGAGAATATTAGCTTGGAATGCACATTCCGGTATGCAATGCGTATGAAGGTCTTACCTGGACAAAAGGTACAGACATGCCCACATGTCAAACCAGAGATGCACATGTGTGCAACAATTGAAACCATGATCAATGGATGCAAAGCATACATGATGGTAGATACCGGAAGTACTGGTAACTTTATAAGCCCAGCATTTGCAAAAGTCACAGATCTAAGGGTATTCGCCCTCAAGCAGCAGCTTACACTGCAGCTTGGATGCATAGGCAGCCAATCAAAGATCTCTCATGGTGGTATGTCCACTTTAACTATAGGAAACTACAGTAGCGAGGTGTATCTTGATGTAGCAAATATAGATTGCTATGATTGTATATTAGGGATTCCCTATTTGCGTCAAAATGACGCAATTCTAGACTTTGGAACAAAGTCAATTATGATTAGCGACGTAAAGGTCGCCTTGCTCGACGAATCAGTAGCATTAAATGCTACGGGCCCTAGTCCTCACCCCGAAAGGGCAGGGCAGGAAAGGCTGGCTCACTGACTCTTGAGCCCTGTAAAGCCATTATGGCTTTGTGAGGGCTCTAAGAGGGGAGGGGGATTGGGGATGAAAACAATAAAAGAGCAAGGCCCACGACTTGCGGTAATAAAAACAAAAATATCATTAAAAAATGAGGACATACCTCAGTTACGGAGCCAATGGCTCCAAAAGTATCGACATATACTTGGAGGGGTAGTTCCAAAACTCCCCCCACTTTGAGAGGTCAATCATCGAATACCGACGATTGACAAAGAGAAACATTACTCCTACCATCTACCCCACTGCTCAGACACTCTGAAGCAACAATTGTTGGATAAAATCCGACTTTACACGGACGCGGAATGGTGGATCATGAAGAGTGTTCCACAAGCTGCTCCGATGCTATGTATTCCAAAGAAAAATGGAAAATTGCAAACAGTCATTGACTGTCGCAAAAGAAACAATAATACGATCAAGAATATTACACTGTTCCCTGATCAAGACCACGTCTGAATGGATGTGGCCAGAGCAAAGTATCGCTCGAAAATTGACCTGTCGAATGCATATGAACAGGTCAGGATCGAGCTGAAGGACATCTGGAAGACAGCCTTCTCAACAATCTATGGCACATTTGTGAGCCAAGTCATGCAGATGGGAGATTGTAATGCTCCTGCGACATTTCAACATCTGATGACTGTGATATTTAGAGATCACATCAGACATTTCATATACATCTATCTTGACGATATATTTGTCTATAGCAACACATTGGAGGATCATGAAAAACACCTCCATATAGTATTCAACCTTCTAGAGAAGGCTGAATTCTATCTCAAAAGCGAGAAGTGCGAGCTATATGCAGACAGGTTAGACTGTCTAGGTCACATAATCGACCACAAGGGCGTACATGCTGACAGAGACAAAATGTTTCACATTCGAGACTGGAGGACTCCAAAAATGCTCAATGAAGTTCAATGCTTTGTTGGGCTCATAGAATACCTGGCACAATTTATGCCAGATGTATCGGCGTATACTACACCTATGACCGGAATACAGTGGAATGGACACCCATTCCAGTGGAGAGAAATCCATGACCGATGCTTCCAGATGATCAAAGATCTGGCGTGTAAATATCCGATACTGTGGCCTATAGATCTGCAGAAGGAAGAGCCTATATGGCTCGTATGTGACACATCACTCTATGGAGTGGGTGCACTATACGGGCAAGGGCCCGATTGGAAAACCTGCAGACCAGTAGATTTTATGTCAAAGAAGTTGAGTGATGCTCAACAGAATTATAGAATGTTTGAGCAAGAAACCCTCACAATAATTGAAGCCTTATTAAAGTGGGAGGATAAACTCCTTGGCTTCAAGTTTATGATCGTAACCGATCATGAGGTGTTGGGATACCTCAAAACCCAGCGAAAATTGTCTAGTAGACAAGTCCGTTGGATTGACTACATGTCGTGGTTTGACATGACTATCGTATATGCAAAAGGTTCAGAAAACCATGTAGCAGATTGTTTATCCCGCTTCTATAAAAGAGAAGGAGGTGACGAAGCCTCCAAGGAAGAGATTGACTGGGCAAATGTGGATACGTGTCTGGACCCAGAGGGAGATGATCTCCCACAAGATAGATGGCTTGAGCTGAAATTATCAGCAATGGGGGAACAAAGCAATCCCCAGAAAAGCGAACACCTGAGAGAGAAATAGGAACACCGTATTCTCGAGGCTCAGGAAATGGCCTCAGCCACAGACAGGACAATCAAGGACCCGCCTCACGCAATTGCACAGGATGATCCAACGATTGTTGAATCTGCTGAGGCATCCAAAGCCTCACCCATCAAATATGGCGACACACCAGAGTTTCTGGAGACTATCCATAAAGGATATAGAAATGAACCATTGTTTGCAAAAATACTCACCAACCCGAAACATCATTCTCAGTTCATAGAGAGACAAGGTCTTCTCTACATGACTAATCGGGGAGAAGAAGAAGTGTTGTGTCTCCCACACACAAAATATAAGAGCGATAACATTGTTGCCAGTATAATTGACCGAGCACATAAGGTGCTTGGACACTTTGGATCACAAAGGACTGCAGATTATATGTATCCACAGATGGTACTGGTGGCCAAGACTTCGCCATGAAGTGGATCAATTTTGTCGGACATGTCCAACATGTCAGACAACCAAAGTTGAAAACCAACGGCCCAAGGGCCTACTGCACAGTTTGCCTGTGCCTAGACGACCATGGGGATCGATCACCATGGATTTTGTGGGACCATTCCCACTGAGTGAAGGGTATGACTACCTATGGGTAGTCTTGTGTCGCCTCACATCAATGGTACATTTAGTACCAGTAAAGACAACAATATGAGCATCAGAGCTCACATCTAAATTCTTAAACGAAATTGTGTGATTGCATGGACTACTGGAGACTATAGTCTCTGATTGAGATGCAAAGTTCACCTCGGTCTTCTGGCGCAAGCTGCACTGAATGATAGGAATGAAACTACTAATGTTGACCGCATTTCATCCCCAAACAGATGGCGCCTCAGAAAGGGCCATCAGGAATGTAGTTCAGATACTATGGGCAATAGTACAGCCTACCCAGAAGAACTGGGTGAACAAAGTACCAATGGTCGAGTTTGCGATCAATTTGAGCATCAGCAGCTCGACAGGGTTTGCACCCTTCAAGCTCAATTATGGATATATGCCCGTAATGATGCAGTGCATCCAGGAGGGTAAAACCTCTGAATCCACCACACCGGGTATAAAATCGTTTGTAAACCAGGCTCTAGAGAACCTGGAGATGGCACATGATGCCATCATCGTGAGTCAAGCAACTCAGACATACCATGCCAATAAGAAAAGGCAAGAAGGGACGACCCTTCAAGTGGGAGATTGAGTGTATCTCTCCACCCAAAATCTAAGTATCCCAAAGGGACGAACTCAAAAGCTTGTCTCCAAATATATCGGACCTATGAAGGTCCTAGAAAAGAAGGGTGTCAATGACACCTATACGCTGGATTTACCAGACGAGATGAAAGCGAGACGCATTCATTCGATGTTCCACATCGGGCTTCTATGCAAATATGAAACAAATGATGATGTGCTTTTTCTGAAATGGGATGCACAATCATTCTATGATGTTGGTATGACCAATGAGGAAGAGTGGCTGGTGGACGAGATAATTGCCCATCGATGGACAAGTAACACGATTGAGTTACTTGTTAAGTGGAATCTCGGAGATTCCACATGGGAGCCGAGCTCCAACTGCAGAGAACTTGAAGCTCTAGACAGATATCTAGAGCTTCAAGGCATGCAAAGCATACGCCAACTGCCCTGGAGGGTACAAAGTACACAGAAGTGTACAAGACCTGATATTGATCATAGTAGTGAAACACTACGTTTGCGGAAGCAAATGGAATGAATGACAAACAAAGTCAAACATAAAAATAAAAAGTAAAAAATAAAATAAGATAAAAATAACAACAAAGAGAAAGAATAATGGTAAAATAAATAAAAACAAACAACACCGCTTTCTGGCACTGTAGTTAGTTTTTTGTTAATCAGTTCCCTTTCACATGTCACTTTCCTTTTTTGAAATTTCGCAATTTATTAGGTCGTGTCTCGGCTAACCTTTCTCTCTTTCTTAACGTCACCTCACATTCTAGTTGCCCACCGGCAACAAGTTGCACAGAGCAACATGTCTCCCAGTGATCACCATCACAAGTGTTCTCACTCTATCTCTTCAACCTCATCTTGTTCCAGCTTGTCTGGAGTGTCCACTCCCCCATGTGGCCGCTCCCTTTCATGCAAAAGTGCATCACCTGGTGGCAGGACTGCAAAGTCCTCCTCCTTCGTTGACCATGGCAGTCATCGCATGGGCAGCAGTGGTGCAAAGTGCCGTCAGGATTGTTCCTCATCACTCCAACGCGACACACGACGTAACAAGCATTGCAAACGCCCTTCCCTAGGGCTGTGGATTTCACATCCACAACTGCCTCTAATTAGGCATAAACTTGCATGCAATGTATGCAACAATTATGCGGCGCACCTCAGCACTGGGGTAGCAGCTTTCTGCCCCGATATGGAGGATGCCATGGAAAACATGGCTGATGACATCGCTCATCTTTGTAGGCGCAAAGCCTACCGAGATTTAAGGGACTGTGTTGATTGTCTCCACAATGAACGACGTGAGCTCCTTGCCTCACTTGCTGAGGCTGAGGCGGAAAATAGCCGCCTTAGGGGAAACAATGTCCCTGTGCCATCATCCTTGCATGACGAGGCCCGTCAACTTGAATGGGCCCGTCTTGCTTCACTCGGCATCCCCACGGATGAGGACAGCTGGTCCATCTACCAGATGGGATGCCCCATTAACCAACAGACTGGCTCCACCAGTCTCTTCTTCTATGTCCAGGGGGAGGGTGCAGGCAAGTCCTGCTTATCCTTCCTCCGGTGTCACACAGGTTATGCCTGCTTCTTCCAGCAAAGGGAAGGGGAGAGAAATTCTCCCTGACCCTGAGCAAAGGGGACCCGTCCTCCCTTACGAGGACCTGACGATGACAGATGTGCTGACCCCGGTTATGCTCCAAACCGCCGAGGGAACAATGTTCCCAGAGTTTACTGGGACAGAGGTCCCTTGAGGTGTCCTCGTTCTGGGGGATGCCATGGATTCAAAGGGTGTTTGCACCCGCTTCATCAGAGTAGGGGATAACCTCTATGCATACCAAGGGGAAGCCCTTGCTGAAGCACTGCAAAGTGCCATAGAGGGGTGTGCTCCCCCAACTCCTGCCAGACGGCATCACGTCGTCAATGTTAAGGTAGAACAGGGCATAATGGGCCCTGTTTGCCTTATCAATTCAGCGGATAAAATCCATGCACTGTTCCACACAGTGCAGTTAGAGCACGAGGGCAACGCGCCCTCAGTTAAGCAGATTCAAGATCTGCTCTTGTACCTCAACCTTTGGAGGAGGTACAAGGATCTGGGCATGAGCGAGCTCGTGCGAGCTATGATGAAAGAATGGAGGCTCCCTGCATGGGCCTCCAAAAAAGCAAAAAAGAAAAAGGAATCAATGAGGGAGGTGGCATGAGGTGCCTGTACATTCATACCACCGCCCCCAGTCATCGCTATGGTGCTCCAAGAGTGCCTTACAACCGACCCTGTCCAACCCAACCCTAGCGGGTTGAATGTCACTCTGGAGCATAGCTCCTTCCCCATGTCCCAGGCTAGTCTGGCGGACCCACTGATGGGGTCCAGTACTCCTCCAGTTCCACAGGAGGAGTTGTCCTTCAGGGTCCATTCTTCTGGGCCAATAATCCTTTCAGGAAAAAGACCTGAAATTCCCTGCGATGCCCCATTGCTCAATGCCTTGATCGAGGCATGGATCAGTTATATTGAGTGGTACCAGCTCAGGTGCCCTCAACAGGAGCAATGTAACGTGCTCTGAAGGGTGTTCCCAGGGACGATGGGAGTCCAGGTTGTCTGGGACAACCCCGACTCGGAGTTAAACCCTCCAAGCCCTCATCAAGTATGAGGGTTTCTCCTCATGGAGCGCCTCGCTCCCATGCCCAGACGGCACGTAGACCATATGGTATGGCAGCGTGAGCTGGCACGCCTACTACTGGTACCAGGGAGGTACCATTCATTGATCGAATGGGCCAAAGTCAGGCCCATCACCAGACAACAATGTTGGACTGGCATGTTCAATAAAACAGCCGGAATGGCTGAAATCACAGTGTACCTTGCTGCCAACAACATCACAGTACATGACGCCAATGACCTGGTCATATGGGCACATCAAGTCGCCTGCGAGATGTTGGAGTGGGTGGACTCCAATGGAGGGGATCAAAACCCTCAGACTCAGGGGATCTATGCCCCAATGAGGCAAGATCTCTGCCTCCCAACATCTCTGGATTTTGGTACCTACTCATTGGAGTGGTATGAAAGGGAAGCGCACCAGCAAGGAGGGCGCATGGAGGATCTTCTTCCCATGAGACTTCATGAGGAAGTCCCTCATTACCAGATTTGGTGCAGCTCTCGTCAGATACAACATACTGCACATCTTAGGACCAGAGGTACCTGACACAACCAGAGGAGACTCCCCCATGTGTCAGGACCCATCCGGTCATAACAAGGATGATGAGGACCTATCACACATGTAGGTCTCTCATCGTCGGAGATATAACCCTCCATCAGGCAGGCAGTATAATGGGCGTAACCCCAGTTATACTAAGGAGGCTTAACCATCCAAATTCGCGGCTTGGATTGTTTGCAAGGCATAACCCTCACATGTATATACATACATATACATTTCTATCTTTTTTTTTTTTTTTTTTTTTTTTTTTTTTTCAACCATACTGTTCCTTCTTTCCTTTTTTCTTTTTAAATACATTCAAGCCTATATCTGGCTCTAATCGGGGAGGGTGTTAGGGGCCAAATGTACAGATATATACAACAGTGTTTGTGAGTCTTGTTGGCCAGAGTCTCTGCCTTAGCATGACACCTGCAATATGCTTACATCAGTATCATCTCAGCATTGGCCAGGGAGTAGCACCCTTACCACCCACCATCATTGAAGTGCTTCAACATCTGTGTTAATATTCCATGGGCACGTGTGCCCTCCTCAAACTTGTGGAGCTGCCTCAGATGGAGGTTGTAGACCAGCTTGTAGATAGACTTGTTGAAGGCAATATCGCACTGCTCGCCTGAGCTCCACTTGTCAATGCAAGCTTCGACCTGATTATCAGTGGACAAAATTAGCACCTAAATTTAGATGTAAAGCCAGCATACCACAGTCAAGATGAGGGCCATTCTGGCAATTGGAAACGGCTTGAAAAACTGTGAATATATTATTCCTTTGTCTCTCCTGTCTTTGTAGAATGAAATATTGATAGCCTTCTGGATGATCTTGTTTTCATACAGGCCTTGGTGAGGGATGTTGCTGGTGGGATCTCCAAGGAACTATAACATTGTCACATAAAACGTCAGTGAAGTGAACATTGAACCTACCCTATAACAAAGACCAAAGTCTTGAGTGAGGTCCTTGATGAGCCTTCAGTTCCAAGCTTGAATGGCTAGCTTGGTGCTGCTCTCAAAGCCATATATCACCTCTGTTGTGAGATGACTCGAGCGAACACTGGCTGGACTCAACAAGGCTTTACACCAAGAGCTAACACAGTGGTTTCGAAAAGAGGAGAGAAAGAGTTGAGGATAAATGGTAGTCTTCCTTAATCACCTCACAGGGACATAGGCTGCAAGAGACAAATGGATTAGACTGGGGAGTCCAGTCGACTACAGCTACTTTATATATGTTACAGGTGAGTGCACGGACCATAGGGTTTGTGAGAGAAAGAAGGTGATGATGGAAAGAAAGAAGCAGAAATTAATAAGGTGTATGTGCAATGTATTAGTCTAGACCATGGTCACGTGTAGGTTCCCATGATCATGTGCACATCATGTGACTTCGAAGTCTGAAGGATGTAAAGTATGTGTGCTAATGCGCTAAGTTAAAAAGTTTGAAAATATAGTATATTATAACACTACTCCCTCTTTAAGACTTGAATTCCAGGCGAGTCCCATGATAATTAGTTTCGGTAAAGTTTTCATATTGTGAGAAAAGTGAAGAAAAGTCTCCAAGGGTTAGGCCACGAAGTTTCCAAGGAGCCAAGGGATTCTTTTTGTGAAAATCAGCAACTGCCTGAGGGGCAGTATTAATAATGTCACCTGATTCCCATGTCCTATCAGATTTGTCATAGCATTTCCAATGTACAAGGTATTGAAGCTGGCAGCCTTTGAGACGAGATGCCGTGATGTAATCAATTTCGAACTGCTCTACTCCTTCTTTGTCAACTTCTATTGCGTCTGGGTGTGAGACTGGTTGACCCAGAAGGGTAGTCCAATAAGGTTTAACGCGTGAGATGTTAACAGTTGGGTGAATGCGAATAGAGTTCAGCAGTTTGAGTTTGACAGCATTAGGAAGCACATCAAGGATTTCATATGGGCCAATCCATTTTTGGGTAAGCTTCTTTGCCATATAAGGGAGCTTCAAATGTTCAGCCAAAAGCCAAACTTGTTGTCCTCTCTCATAATTAGGAGCGTCGGATCTTTTGTTTTCTGATTGTTTTTTCATTCTTTCTCGTGCTTCTGTTGGCAACCTCAAATCAAATAATAACTTGGGTCACTCAATCACGCAAACTGACTGTAGAGCAAAGAAGATAGTTGAGAGGGAATCCCAACAAGAACTTGACTGAAGTTCTTGGGGCAATAGATTCAAGGTATATATACTGACTACGTTGTTTGTATCTATTATGTCGCTGGTCCATGCACGAGAGGCTGTGTAATGACAAATTGTGTGAGTATTAGTAAACTATGATGAGTAAGATAGACAGAGATTCATAGGAGGCAGTACTAGATGTTCTAGACTGACAGAGATTAAATACATGAGGTTGACACATGTTATAGGTCTAGACCTAGTTCACATGGTCACGTGATGAGAAAAAGATAAGGTCACATGATTGTGAAAATGTGAAAGGGATCACATGACTAGAAAAGAAAGGGGTGAGAAAAAGGGATTCGTAACACTACCCCCCCTCTATGGTTCACATTCCAGGCGATGACCTGCATGAGACTGGTTTCATGCATAGTTAGAAAAGCTACCACCCGAGAATGGATATTTCTACCACTTGGAGCGGTTAGAATCCTTGGATACTATAGGGCCAGATAACCCTTAGTATGACCTACCTTCCCCTATTTTTTATTGGAATATTTTACCAGAAGAATATGGAGATATAAATAGTTTTATTCAACCACAACTCTATTACTACCACTATTAGTACATAACTACATAAAACTGTATACTACATGTACAGCTAAGTGCCAGTGAGAGAAATTACCCCTGAGCCATGCCCTGCACAGCATTGCAAAGCATGTGACTCAGTATGACTCATTCTGACTCAGCCATGGTTGCTAGGCGACAGCCTGATTACAGAGCACATGATTTTGGCTTGGTAATCTTAGCCTCGGCATTTGTCAGAAATCTCTTGGCATTTGTAAGCTGATTTGTAA
>JBBPQN010000697.1:0-13125 GCA_038092575.1 Boletus subluridellus
CCCAATTCTGGTGCGCCCTTCTCAAGGTATTCTGTTGCCCTTTTGACGACCAACTTTGCTTCCCAGGTTCAAGCGCGACTGAGCCCCCTGTCGGCGTCGTCCCAGACATGACCCTTGACTGCTGGGTGCGCTATGACACAACGGGTAGCGTCTGCCCCGTCGAAATTTCGAGCACCCAGACTGTCGCAGCCCTCAAACAGGTCATTAAGAACAGTAATTCAGTAAAATTCCGCGATGTGGATGCGACGGACCTCGCTCTTTATAAGGTTTTGCTCCCATATGGGGAAGATGACTCCCTTGAAAGTATTCTTGGCGCTCGCACCATCTCCAGTCTGGGGAGACCTTTGCGGCATTCGCAGAAGTTGTCAGTTATTTTCATGCCACTGCCTGCCGACTACCAACTCTACCTCATCGTCGGTATGTGGCACTTGCGATTCAAACTTGACTTCAGCGACGATCATTCTTTGCATTTCCAGACGGCCTGGCTTTGTCTTTCCAATGTTGGATTCGAGGGGCAGAGCCTGCAAACTCGTTTGCAGTCCAAACATCAATGAAGGCCAGTGTTGATGACCTCAGAAATGCGATCAAGGCGGCATACGGTAAAGACCTTGATGGTCTATCCCCTGATCGCTTGAAACTCTACAAGATTTCAGAAAATGAAGAGGCCGAGCTTCGCGAGTGTCTTAGTGCTCTAGGATCGGGTCGACTTCTGCAAGGGAATGAGTCGCTGCAGAGCGTCTTCGATGATGTTCCATTTTCTCAGAGGCCACGTGTTGTCGTCGAGCCGCTCGATAAAAGTAAGCAAAACTATGGCGGTGTTGACTCGTACTTACCCAGGCTCCGAATGTTGTATCGCAGTATCAGCCCTGGAGCTGTTCCTTCTGCCATCCACCCGCGATTGCAGTATATCCATGCGTGGGCTCACAACCCGCCAAGGAGCCCTTCTCAGCAAGGAGAAGCCTCAAATTTCAAGACCTTACAGTCGACCGACCGCAGGATCGAATGGACCCGACCTCCCGCCAGTGACGGCGCTTTAACCACACCAGTCACGCCACTGCATCCCATCTTCGGCCAGTTCGTCGACGACTGTCGCATTCATGAGCCCACCGGCGAGGATAATACCTTTGCTTTGGATCTTTCCTTACAAATGCCCAAGTTCTTCGAAAACGAGAGCCAGCGACAGGAAGCCTTTATCAACATCTTGCGCAGCCGTGGCATAGGGATTGTACCGAGCTCTTTTGCTGGTTACCGCACCGACGGAGATTTGCACGTGAACGGTCGTCGGTACATGATCTTGGAGGTCAAATCTGAGGTTGGTTCCAAAGGCGCCGAGCCCTACTGCCAAGCAATACTCTACTACGTAGGAGTAAGTAAGGATGAGGTGGAGAAAGCCTCCGTGAAGGACGTACAGTTCAATTTTCCTTGCCTCGTTGCCACCCTCTATGGTGGGTTCTGCTACAAATCTACCTCCCCGTCTGCTGATGAAACACCGCAGGCCCTAACCTCGGTTTCTCGGGTGCAGTCTGGACCAACCGCCCCAATTACCAAGTCCTCACCACCGTTCTGCCTCTGTTCTGGCATCCGAGGGATACCTGGATGCGCGAAACTGCTGCTCGTTGTCTCGGTGCATTTGCAAAGGCCCACCGATCACTGCAGGAACTCTACAATAAATTTGATCGGACGCCTGCCAGTGCAGACTTCAACGACTTGCAGCCAGAGTTTCCGCATCCTCGCTGCTACACGACCTTGGAGGCAAAGAACCACGTGCATTTCAGGTACACTTGAACTCTGGAAGCTAGCAAGCTCCTCTTCGTCGTGAAGACGGAAGCTGGCGAACAACTCTGCATCAAGTTTGTGCAGACATACACTCGGGAGGTACATCAGCATTGCGCAGCCATGGGGATGTCCCCATCGCTAAGGGGATTCGATGCTGTCCCAGGAGGGTGGTACATAGTCGTCATGGATCTTCTCGAGGAGTACGAATGTCTTCACAATGTTAAGCACAGCCTCTCCCGCGAAGAGAAGCAGAGGCTGAGAGAAGAGCTTAGAAGCAAGCTGACAGATCTTCACCAGATGGACTACGTACATGGAGATGTGCGCGATGCGAATGTGATGGTAAGGAAGGACCGATTGGGATGGAGGTTGATTGATTTCGACTGGTCGGGCAAGATTGGCGAGGTACGATACCCCATGAACGTGAATCATGGACCAGGTTTGCGACGACCGGAGGGTGCGCTTGATGGCCAGTTGATTCTCGCTGACCACGACATCAAGATGCTAGACTATTTGTTTGACTGACTCCGGGCTTAGTACTATTGTACCGGCCATGGAGTCTAAGGGGTATCCAAAACCGTAATCCCTGGCATCAATTCCCTTGTCGTACAATCAAACAAAGCTCTCAGGGTCCTATCAAATTCACATTTCTAACTTTTGTGAGGTAGCATCGGAGAGCTATGTAACGAACTATTTCACATTGTAACTTAGAGTTACCATCATTATATTAGCAAAAATGAGTATCTGAGCATGTAATGTACATTCAACAATCAAGAGGGATCGAAAGCCAAAGTAGAGCCAGACACAAACAAAGCAGCTTGAAGGCCCCAGCGTGAATTAGCCTAGTACGACTTCGACGAACGGCATGACTGCACGAGACTCATGATCTACGAATATGATGGTCAGGTCATCTCCTCGACAAATTTAGATGCAGCTGGTTCCGCGGGCTTACTACCCAACACTCATGAAGACACGACGACGAGCGCAAGTTCTTCACGACAGCCCACTAACGGAAACAATGACCAAACTTGGTCTGCCGCAGGGCGTACGAAGTTGGGAGGTCGTTGGTGCCCTGCGAGTGACAGTGCGACCTGTGTGGGGAGCTTTCTCAGATTGCCAATAGCTTTCTTCGTACTGGTCTGCAGCCAGACCCTTGTTGTCAGCCTTGCCCGCCAGGAGCGAGGCAATGAAGTTGATATATCTCAGGGTCTTGAAGTTATCTGTGAATGCAGTGCGGGGCAACGACATGGAAACAAACTCGGGTCGCATGTCGTCTCCGTGGACCGTCTGGTTCGTATGATAGCACCAGGATAGTGGCTCTCAAAGTCCACAAAGACCTGCGAGGACTGCGATGGCATCGTTTGCAGAGGCGAGACTGCAGGGTCACCCTTTGTCCGCGGTGGCCTGTTACTGGCCCCACCGTTCGTCTGCGAGAAGTTGGGCTTGAGACGAGGCACTGGTAGCTCCTCCATCTGTTCGACTACTACGACTGGAATTCATTGGCGGCATCGTCAATTTGGCCATGAAAATAGGCCAAGACATCGTCCCCCAATTGGGAGGTCTCTTGAACGACGGTTGGGAATTCTACGCAGTCACGAACGAATTGACCCTCGACGGAAAGATATTGGAAATTGTCTAGAAGCTGTCCAGAGGTCGTAGTGATGTCAAAGTCGGGCGGGAGGTGGCCTGCGGGTCCCCGGGATGCATGAGGTGAGGGAGGATCGATAGAAGAAACCCAGTCCGTGAATGACGTGATAGAAGACAGGGACGTAGAGGTGCCCGGGCGAACCGTACGGTCAGATAGGGACGATAGGGGTCGGTTGAACTGTCCTTCAGTCATAAAAGCCACTCGGAATTGTGGTTTTGCCACCTTCAATGCACTGAGTCTATCCAAACCAAGCACGAATCGTCAGATACTTCAACAGGCCAGGAGGGAACAACGATGAAACTTACCCTCGCGAATTGCGTAGGTTCCGGTAAAACTCCGTTGGGTCACAATCAAGAAAAACATACAACACGTCGATGCATTCGCCGTGCTCGGCGGCTGGATGAATACAAGCCTCATCCAGACAAGGGTGCATAGAGACCGCGGATGAGATGTGCGGCGAATCGGTGTAGAAGTTGTGCTGAATTTGATGCGTCGGTCGCGCATCCAAGTCGACCGAGGCAGTGAAGTGGTGTGTACCGTGCTCCCAGATAGTAAACAGACTGACGTCTGCGCCAGCCCGGTGGAGTGCATCAAGGGTCTCGATAGACGGATTTGGTGCAGAAGAACAGGGCCAATCTCCAGAGGAGATGGTTCGAGTGACTGTGGTGAAAATAACAAGGCGTAGATCGACCAGAGATCGGCGGCGAGTATTACATTTACAACCGAATCGGTAATGTGAGAAAGAGATTCGGGGAGAAAGGCCGTGGCAGGGGGCGAGAAGGGCGGGTGGTGGAGCAGAGGTATACGGAGATAGCTGGACGAAATCGATGCAGGAAGGCTCATACAGCGCCTCCTTGTTTCCGTTCTAATCCAGGCTATGGTCAGGTCTGCCCGTACATGAAAAGTCTGACTCAAAAAGCACCTTGTATTCGCGCCAGCGATGGCAGTGTAACGCATATTCACAGGCCTAGAGAACAGTTGTATGGGGCAATGCGAATTGGATGGGAGAGCGATGATTTTGATCCCTCAGGTCGGGGCGAGGACCGTGCGAGAGCCGTCAGAAAGGGGGAATCAGAACAAGCGCGCATAACGCGACGGTCCAATCACCAATTGTTGTACGACTTCCGTTCTGCAGTCGCGCGCAGCATCTAGGGGAGTGATTGGATGTGTATCGAAACATGATGCAACTTCTAAGCGGACTTACACATCAGCGGCGTTGCACCGTCAGTATCCATGCCGTCGGCAGAGATACTAGTAGTGCCGGAGCTGCATTCGAGAAAGAGCCACACGACTTCGGGCATGTCGAGCCAAGCAGCCATACCAAACGGAGTCACGTCATTGGTAGATTCCTGGAGCGCGTTGAGGGTGAAAAGAGAGTTGTCAGGGTGAGAGGCTGCGATGCGGGCAAACATGTCCACCTTTCCCAAGACCCGGTCCTCCTTCTCAGGCACTGGTGCTTCCCTCTCCTCCAACTCCAGCTCCTTCCCACATCCGTTCTCGCAGGCGCAAGATCGATTGGCACATCATGCCCTTTATGTGCAGTGCGCCCCACCCATCTCTCCCCTCCCCTCCTCACCAACGCCCCTCCAAGTCATGCTCGCCACGTCCCAGAAACTCCTGGTGAAAAGAAAAGCAATAAGATTCCCGGACCGATACGTCTGAGTCGAGGGGGGAAAGCCTAGAGAAGAAGCGAAGATGGTGCGAAAGCAACCGAACGGTGGCAAACAAGATAAGCTTAACGAGTAGAGACCATTTTGACTCTGGATACCTGGGAACGGCCTGGATACGTTGGAAAAAACCGCGAGCAGTAACGGACGAGCGGTGGGACAACGTCAAAACCTCAAGGCGTTTCAAAGTGCAAAGAGCGTAGTGTAGCGATCCAAGGTGAGCTACGAGAAAAGTTGGACGTCGTCGATGGTCAATAAGTATGGAAGATCGTCTTCACAGACGCGATGCGGCCAGAATGGACTCTTGTCATGAACGTTCCACACCGTCAGAGTCGAGTCCTGCCTAAACTTGGTTCATCTCTCCACACGCTGCATTAGGTAAGCTGTCCCGTCTTCGTCCGCAACCACCACTAACCCACTGGCACAACGCTCCTACCACCACCGCCGTTCTTTTTAGTACAAGGACATGTACTACAGCAGTAGAGATGTAGTGCGACGCTGCCCTATCGATCCGGGGAAAATGCACAGTAAGTAATTAGTTGGTGACCTACCCACCTCACTTAGGGGATTTCAGCTAGTTTTTAACATTTATTTGTTTATTTATTTACTTAATGACCACTTATCCGAAAAGCATGACATCATCTTGCATTTCGGCAAAGGCGTCCGGAAACCGGAAGCGTATCCCACCCCCAGCAGCAGGTTCCTCCGTCCCCGCGCAAGTCCATGTTTGAGTTCATCTCCCCCTTGCCTCCAACTCGACCACCATCAAGAAGAAGCCCGTTCCCACTGTCGCGGAAACAAAGACTCTTGGACCTCGGCTTCCCTAGGATCACTCAACGACGCTAAACGAAATCCCGTCGAAAACCTGATCGATCAGCTTCGAGACAAATGCGGTCTTGAGGGGTGCTAAACTCAACGTATGTTTCGTTTTCTCCCTTCCTCAGTGGTTTTTATGGCGCTGCGAGATGCTGATGCTATAGGTATGCAGAGCTTTTCCACTCTCAATGCCAGCTTCACGGAGGCCTTAAAGAAGTTCTGGGATGTCAAACCGGGGAGTCCACCCACACCCACGCCATTGGCCGGTCCACCCATGCAAGCGCGTATAGTCAGTACGCACCATTCTGAACATATGTTTGCTGCCCCCCCAACCATTTTTTGAACAGCAAACATGTTCTCGATCACCATGATGTTATCACCCACAGCGCTGATCACGATGTAACATGTGAAACGGCTCTTGCAGGAAGTGGTGTAAGTCACGTTATTTTTTTTACCTCTATATTCCCATATGCGCTTCCCTGTGCACAAGCTCACCCCGTTGACTCAGGCTTGAACCATTCCCAGATATCCAGAGTCGAAATGGTCTCTACTTCTCAAGCTTATATTGTTCGCCACCGGCAGGCTATTTATGTTACGATAATCTCAGAATCTAAAACGTGTTGAGACCGGCAGGATGTGTGAGAACGTGGACATCACGTGCTACCTTACGTCTAGGTTCCTCCTCAACGTCGTCCAGCCCATCCAGCGCAACACCCACGACCTCGCCACTCCCTTCCCTAACTCCTCCACCCAGCTCGACCTCTGGATCCCAAGGCGAGGTCGGCATCGATTACAACACCATTTTAGCAGTCCAGCTCTCCCCTGACATATCGTCTTCCAACAGTCTACTCGCTACCGTGTGGATCAATTCGATTTCATATGACGCCGATACATCGTTCTCCATGGAACAAACCTTGCTTTCGAGTCTGCCAGTGACGAGTCCCTGGCTTCCTCGTCAGAGTCGGACAAGCCAAAACCAGGCTCGCTGACGACGACGACACCCCCTCTCCCCCTGGTTTTGACAGCCAGGGAAACGTCATCCTCTCCCCCACCGCCCCGTCCTCTGCTACCCCTCCCCCCATTCAATATCAATACACTCCTCAGTGGCAATTTCGAGTCCTCACCGGCTTCGGTAGCGACCCCCTCTTAATCCCAGCGGGTCCACCCCGTCCCCTCCCTTGTTCGCTTTCCATGCCTCCCATGCCATTCCCTCCCCACTCTCCCCTATTCGATATCAATATCTGACGAGCACTAGGGTCTCGATGCTTCCGCAACACTACCCACGGCTTCTCCCTGCTACCCCGCTCAGCCTGGAAGAACGACAGTCGCGACAAGCCCCTTCAGCAAGGCCCAAGTCTCAGTCGAGCCCCAGGTGCGCACAGTATCGTCTTTTCTGATGTCTTCTAGTCTTATTCTCCTGCAGCGCACAGCAGCAAACGATCCTGTCCGCCGTCTCAGCCTCTCGACGAGATACGGGCACCCAGGGATGCTCTCCAGTTGACTACCATCGCCCTGGTCAAGCAAGATCCCAGCTTCTTGCCTGGCGCTACCATTGGGGCCACCCACTGGATTGCCTACGCCATGACGTGCTCTGCATCGTACTGAGCACCGATGCTCATACCTTGCACTCTGCCAAGTCACATCCCAAACAAGCCGCCGCAGGCAGAGATCTATTGGATTTGGCGCATTCAGGGGCGCACCTCTGCCCCAATCGAGCTTAATTGCATCTCTCAAGTCCTCCCTACCCCTACTGTGAGCGTGTAATCCCCCCGTTTGCTACATGTATATTGATGCGCCTTGGTAGTGTCTGGTTGTGTTTGATTTTGATGTTCCTTGCTTTGCGCTGGTGACCGTTTCCTCGAAGGCGGAGGGTCGACGTCATGCTCTTTTTCTTCAGCTCCCCCCCATTCCTTTTCCCCTACCCTTGTCGAGCCAAACCGTGGCACGCTTGGGTGGTATGAACTTCAACAGCTGAAGTTTACAAACCAACTGCTGCAAGGGTAGCGTTTGGGGGTGCGTGTTGTCCGCCTCCCTCCACCTCACGTACTCGGCGCGTTTGCTCCTCCCGGGGTGGAGGGCGGAGCGTTTCGCAGATGAGTCTTGCGAAGTCTTGGGAGTCGAGCAGCGCCATACGATATCTTGTTCCTTTTCGTTCGACTTCCTCGCATGGACATACGGACGCACATCATGGATCCCTGTCTTCTCCCCTTTTGCCATTTCTCTTCTCTTTATATCCCCTTTTGCATATCTCCTCCCGTCTTTATTCTTTAGGGCCAAGGTCACCCGCCTCCTCTACTCGTGGGTCTCAGGAATCCGTGAATACTACCCCACACTCCTCGATCAAGTCATCTCAGCCAGTTTCGGAAGCACCCCCTGCTGGGAGATAGAGTTGTTTTTTGCATGCTCATGGTCCCGTTCAACACGCTCATCGACAATCCGAGTCCCGCAATGTTGGCATGCGGCGAGGCCACACCGATGACGATCCAAGCTCGCACTCAATCTCAGATGTACGCGGGGACAATGACACTCCCACCCATCCTGTGTCAGATCTGCAAGGTACGTCTTTGAGCCATCCTGTATAACCTCCGTCCTCATGTCAAAAGTTCTGGTCTTTCAAGCCCTGGACTCCCCCGAGGCGGCTCATCACTTGCCATCTCCTCGGGATCCAACTTGCCATCGTCCAGGATTGTTTTCTCTGCCCAGCCCACAGTCAGACTCAAGACGCTAGTGACTTTGGAGATTCGGATTCTGTGCATGCTAGTCCGCGGATCTGGCCCTGACTTGGTTAAGCGAGGACAGGTCAAGAACCAAGGCAGAGGTATGTCGTCACTGTATATTTTCTACTGTTCGTTGCAGCCTGTTTACACTGTGACAGAAATGTGGCCCCTTCGTTTTCGTCGCCGCCCGACCCTGGATTACCTTTTGGTTTCCGCTTCAAGATGGATGGTCCCCGCCTCAATCGCCGTCCTTGGAGCTGCATCATTCCTGCTCACCCCCCGGCGACAATTCTTGGCGATCCGCAGACCGTTTACGAAATCTTGTGTGGCACTCAGATCGCATGCTGGACCGACCGTCGGGCAGTGCTTCCTCAGATCGCCGCAGCTCGCTGTAGAATGGGACTGTGAAATCTTGGGGTTGCTTGGCATTCAGGCAATATTGGTCTGGATGGGCCTGGTCATAAAGATGGAGATGCTCGTACGCACAATTTGCCCGAACATCTCACCTGCTCTTGCCATGTCCTTTCCTTGTCCTGACTGCAAACAAACGTTCAAAAGTGCTGCCACCCGCAGCCATCACCGCTGGAGTCTGCACTCCAACATCCCCCCGGTCACTGTGGACGGCAAGGAATATGTCGTCGAAAGGATGGGCGACAGGTTGTACTGTCCTGTCGATCAGTGCAGGCGTCCCTATACAAGCAGGGAGGCGTTCACGAAACATGTGAAGGCGGCACACGGAATCATGAGCGAGTCGTCAATGCCATCATCATCGCCAATGGGTTCATCCCAACACAACATCTGCAGGCAGCGGCTTTCTTTCACATCGTCCGGGAGTAAGGCACATGTTCTTTTGCATTCACTCTATATCTAGTTAATCATTTGTCTCCCAGGGAGTAAGACGACAGAGGCTTCCGGGCGAGATCGTGGTGGCAGCAAGGCTCCACCACCCGCGGCGTCCAGTGTCACATCTGAAGGCATGCCGTGGGTCCCTCTTGACCTGCCAGAAAGCGGTGAGTGTGCATCTCCTGACAGGAGAAATGAATTCTGATTGGTATCCTTTTTGATAGTCTCCACCTACCGATATAATACTACAGCTGCAGAGGTGGAAGAGTATGTTGCCAGCTGTTCAAGGCTCGAACAGGTGGGAGGTGAGTGTGGCCCATGTTTCTTGAAATTGACGTGAAGTCTAGCACTGAGCCTTCTCCATTCTCAGGAAATCGGTTAGCAAAGGAATCGCTTCCAGCCACTCCCGGTGCAGTTAGTGAGCGCTTTGCGCTTTTATCTGACCCAGCGGACACAGGTGAGAAATTTCGATAACCTACAGAAGGAACAGCTGAAAGGTAACCACCCTAGGGTTTCCTCGCCCGGAGGGCCCTATCCACGGATCTGAGCTAGAAGAGCGGGCTGTTGAGGGCGAGGAGAGCATAGGGAGCAAGAGTAAGTTTATTGAGCATACATTCATCTGGTTGGAGCATTGACATCAGTCCTGTGAAGGCAAGCGAAGGGTTATTGCCTGGTTGGGGCTGTTGTCCAAGTTGCTTGGCATGGGACCTCAGAAGCCTCCTGAGCCTGCGCCTACCAGGGGAATGGTAGCCATGTCCGAGAAACTCCTGGATGCAAGGGAGCTCGCTGTCCAGGTCTCCGACATGGTTGCTGATGCAGTCATGAGCAAGCTGACCGCCATTGGCCTGACTGCAGAAAACATCAAGAAGCTCGAGAGCTTGAGAGAAGCGCCTCCTCTTGATGCCATGGGTGGAGGCTCAGAGGCAGCCAGTGTTGCAGATGCAGTCTTAAGCAAGCTGACGGCCATCGGCCTGACAGAACAAAATATCAAGAGGCTCACGATCTTAGGGGGAGGGACACCATCCCTTGTTGCAGGTGAAGGCTCCTCGCAGGCAGCTAGGATACCCCTTCATTCAAGTTTTGACAACGACACGGACAGCTTGGAGATTCGGTCTTCATCCTTCATAGAGGATCCATTTGACTCGTCCACATGGGCCACCGAGAGCAACCGGCAGGGTTCACTTTCCAGCTTGCAAATGAGTGTCGGTTGGCCGAAACACCTTGCGGAAGGGGGGCCACTGCTTAGTGAAACACGGCAACCTGCCATGCCATCACATCCTCCTAAGAAATTGCACCCATTCGACACATTTGACACCTCGCCAATTCTATTTTCTAGGCAGAAAAAGAGGACTGCCACGCCCGAAGTTATCACCCGGGAGGAGTCAATGTTCTCACGACCAAAGAAGAGGATGCGGCATAATGAGGTCGATTGCGAGAAAGACAAGGACACTCACACGGGGGAAAGTTTGGGTGAAGAATGGTCCCAATGTTCAGGAGCTGACGGCGAAATCCAGGTAGATATCCCCCTTCGCTGAGCCAACTAACTTGCAACTGATCGTGCTTAATTCTTCTTTCAGTCTTCACACACCACGGCCCATGCAGTCGCAAGGCAAGGCCGTGCAGACTACTCAGAGTGCCCTTCGCCCTTCATATTGGACTCCACGTTGGCAGCGCCGGATGTTATTGAGCCCGAGCTAACGAACAGTCAGGTGAAGAAGGTTAGTGTGCTGCAGAACAATGCTTCATCATGGATTGACAAAAGACATGCCAGAACTTGTCCCGCCGATACCTCTCTGACTCCACGACAGTACCTTTGACACCCGCACAGCCTGCCCCCTCACCACTGCATAGTTTAGGTGGTTCCTCGTTGAGGGCGAGCCAGTCTAGGCTAGGGAAGGCTGCCCGTTTGGAACGCACCCAATGGTTGAACAAGTACATGCCCACGCTGCAGAGCAAGTGCATTCTCCATTTCGTATGGAAGGAGGAGCTGGTACCCGATCATTTCCCCTTATGCCAATGTCTGCAGGATCAATCCCTGGTCCGGGGGGATTACCAGGCCTTCAGGCGGTCGTTCATTTTCACCAAGTTCGAATACTGCTACCGCTGTGGAACACCACAAGATCAACAGAAGAATGGGGAGTGCCTGGAGTTCCATGCAAACTTGATGTTTGGAAAATGTGGCTACGACCACATCCTGTTCAGGACTGCGTTCTGCATCTGGCAAAGTCCACACCTGAGGATGGAAATGATTCGGGATCTCAATATTATAGTTTCCATCTCCAGTCAAGAGGATTTTACAACGTGGGCGCAGGAAATCAAGGCTACGGAGGGTAAGTACCACAATTGCTCCGAGTCTTTTCTTTGGTTCTGTAGGCGGTTGGAAAGACGTTGTCCAGCGTTTTTCGTGTAAGGATCTACAAAGCTCTTGCTAGTACTCTTCCCGACATTAGTAGCTGTGGCGTCCGCTTTGTCTTTTTCCGAGCTTGATTTTATCTATTACTATGCTCAGCTGTCCATGTAGCTAGCCAGCCGGGCTAGGTGTCTGACATATGAAAATACGATTGGGCTCAAGTGCATATCGTCCATGGTCCCAGAGATGTTCTCAGCGGCCTTTTGATTGACAGGACATCTGATCGCCCCCGTTTGAAGGCACTCAGGCTGCCGTTGTGAACTAATAGATACAATGCGCATGCATATTTCCTCTTTACTTTCCTTTGCGTTCTCACGAAGGGTCTTTCTGTCCTCTGCTGCGTCGCTCGTGTGCGACTGGACAAGTTCAGAGAATGGAAACTCATGGGCGTATAATATGCCCAATGTGCTGTCGAAACGACCGCATCCTGCAAAGCATGATCTTGCCGGTGTGATTGTCGACGCAAACGGCACGTCATTTGGCAGATTCGTCATAGCAAGGGGTCGATTGGTCGATCCTGATTCCAACCAGGAACCCCTTGCCATGACGAATCTGCCAACAAACCACGTGTGTGAGGTTGATGCTGTCCTCCAAGTCCCACTCAGCAGTGAATGCACCCCAGCACGATCGCAGTGTTGGTCGAGATCATGTGGTGAGTCTCTCTGCTTCTGCATCCATTCTGGAATTTGTATTCGAGGGCTCCCGCAGCATAAATGCGCAGACAGCGATCATCAACATCCCGCTCGGGGAAGGTGACAGAGAACGACAACAGCCGACCGAGGTTGGCCAAGATGGCAATGTATGGAAGGGAATCGGAATCGGAGGTAGACAGGTTTGTGCCTTCGCAGCTCAGATTTTTGTGTCATTCTTTCTATCTGCATGGAGGTGACTGTTTTTGGTCAGTCTCAACGTTTATGTCGCTCTCCTCAATGGGCGTTAACATGTCTGCAAGTGACAGTCATCAGCAAACCGACCCGTTCAATTAGCCGACGCCACAGAATGTTAGCGTTGCCTAGCCGAGACACCGGCTGCACCATTCTAGGGTAGGCTGTCACGCCTAGGTGGAACACGGTGTTTTGATGGCAATCTCGGCAAAGCCAAGCACGTGCTACACACTGTCCTCGTCTGTCCCAGAGTAGCACAAAATGTAATGTTCATTGCTAAAATGCAGGCTGTGACGACAACAGGTTTGCGGAGCTGTAACTAGTATGTATGTAGTCGAGTACATAGTGATACTATACGACTGAGGGT
>JBBPQN010000698.1:0-13119 GCA_038092575.1 Boletus subluridellus
AGCATTAGGGAAATTTTAATGGAAAGATAATCTCTTATATAACATTAAGTACCCTATAAAACCCTACAAGATATATCATAATAATGTACATGTTAACAATACTATACAGTGACTCAAAAAAGTGTGCCGATGTTGGACTATTTTGGAAAGGTCTGACATTTGCAAGAGAACAAAAAGGTATTAGCTCTAACCCTTACCCTGAAGATGAGCCCTTGGTCATGTTATTTGGTTGCTGTAGTGTTGAAATATAACCATATTAAAATAACTTATCATTGGGACACTTATTTGATCCTAATGTCATTAGTCATTATTTAGTAAATAACATAAGGATTTGATGGATACTATGCTTCAACCACATCTGATTATGTAATTTACATCCTTCTGAGTAATATAAAGGGCAGGAATACCATCTGGCTAACCCTACTTTACCATGAAATCCATTTCTACCTCTCTAAAGCCAATATCCTTTTCTCTTTGAATTTTCTACTAGGAAAATATCCTCCCACACTGGTCTAGGGAAGTCTACTGTGGCCAGGGCTATCAAAGAAATCCACTCATGCAAGGAAAACATCACATTAGAATGTCCTTCCAAGCTTTCCAAACTTTTTTCTACTGATAAAGGAGAATTGTTTCTAGTATTCCCTCTGGCAAGGTTGAAAATGCTGTATAGGCAACCCATCTCACCAATTCTACCCTCTCCTGCCTGCTTCTTTCCAAATTATTCGAAATATGCTCAAGTCTGCATTTTTGAAGGCTGTAGTCAAGAAAAAGAAACCACTCTTGTCTATTAGGCATAGGCAACACAGACTGGCCTTTGCTCTCAAGCATCAATACTGGACTATAAAGGACTGGAACTAGGGTCATTTGGTCAGATGAAACCAAGATCAACAGGTTTGTATATTAGACTCTCATCTATGTAGTTCCATACAATCTATTGCCTAGAATCTGGTCATTCCATGAGTGATTAGTTTTTTGATTAGTCATAGCAAGACCCCTAAGGACTTCTAAGTGTCTTTGCACTATACTAGAGTGTGCACTTCAACTAGGTTCTATGCATTAGCATAATAAATGGATTCCATATACAGAAAAATGTTTAGCCATTAATATGGCTAGGTTATTTTTTTCTCATGTGTGGAAGCATCATGGTCCTCCACACTTGATCATCTCAAACAAGGACCCTAGTTCACATCACAAGTTATGTAAGAAATAAATAAATTCCTAAATATTTCCACTAAGCTATCAACTTCTTTCCATTCCCAGACAGATGAACAATTGGAGATTGTAAACAAAGAAGTTGGAAAATTCCTTCAAATCTTCTGCTTTGAGAAGCAGGACACATGAAGCAATCGGCTTGCCATTATATAATTCTCTATAAACTCTAAAAAATACACTGCCATAAAGAGGACTCCTTTTGAGGTCACAAGGTCTTACACACCATGCATGGGAATAGAACCCCTATAGTAGATAAAGCACTGGCTGCAAAGACATTTTCCCATAATATGGTTGATGTCATGAACAGTGTCAAAAACAACTTAAAAGACACACAAGAGTGCATGAAAAGAAATGCAAACAAACACTGCTCAGCAGTGTTGGATTATGCCATTGGCCAGAAAGCCTGGCTTTCCTGTGAAAACTTACACTTGATATGTATGTGCCTCTTGCAAGCTATCCAAGCAATGGCTTGGCCCTTATGAAATCATTGGGCTTGCCCCTAATGCAGTTGAACTGTGCCTTCCTTGTTCTAAGCAAATTTATCCTGTAATCAATGTCTCATGGGTTAAACCTTATAAGGAAAGATTAAACAAACAATCCATAAACCACCTGAAACCAGTTATGGTCATAGAAGATAGAGACAATAAATGGAAGGTGGACTTTATTGTCAACTCATATTACAAAAACAAAAAACTGGAGTACTTGGTACACTGGCAGGGATATACAAAACAGATTGCACCTGGGAGCCAAGAAGCAATCTTGCTCACAATGGGGAGGCCATAGCAGACTTCCATACATTCCACCCTCCTGCCTTGCATGCTCTTACCATAGACCTGCAGATTTTCTTTTATTATTTGAAAAACATCCAGAACTGTTGACATCACTTTTGAAGCAGCAAACTTCCTTTGATTGCCTGGAAGTCAATCTTTACAGAGGAGATAGTGTTTCAGTTCACTTCTATGATTTTCTTTTCTTTTTGGACTTGGTCAATATTTCTTTTCAAAGTCATGTGACCAGATCACATGATACATCACCTGACTATCTGTTGTGAGATGATTTCAAGCAAACACTGGCAGTACTCTGTCAAGGCTACACCAAACCAAAGAGTAAAGAGAAGAGAAGAGGTAAGAAGTGAGACAAGGCAGTCTTCCTTAATCAACTCACAAGGACATAGGTCACAAGTGACAAATGGATTAGACTGGGGAGTCCAGCCGACTACTGCTAGTTTATATAGGTTACAGGAATGGGCACAGACCATAGGGTCCATGGGAATGATTACTATGTATAGATAAATGATAGAAGGTTTCATAAGAGAAGAAGAATGATGATGGGAAGAAAGAAGTGGAAATTAATAAGGTGTGTGTGCAGCGTGTTTGTCTACAGTGTCCATCACTCAAAATAGGCACATGCCTTATAGACAGAAATAAAATGATAATAGTGTGTCCACAAATACAATAACTAGTGTTCTAACTATATATACATACTCTTAGACACTTGGTGAAGATTGCCTGCTCCTTGGATTTTTGAAATTCTGACCTTTGAGTGACCCAGAAATCCAAAAAGTGAACTTCAAACGGCGATTGTCAGAGTTACCATATATGGACATTGGAGTTACTCTATTTGGTAATATAACTCCATGGTGTCTATCCAACTCCTCCTTAGTTTAACAACATACCAACACTCACCATCATGGTTGGTCCACACTGCCAATGGGATTTGTATTTTTTCACAGCGTACTTTTGCATTTAGAACCCTTCTGTGTAAAATTTAGATTGGATGTGTGAATAAGATGCCTCCATGCTGGATTTCACCAAGGTGTCTTCAAATTCTTCACTGTGTTTTCTCTTCCTGACATCACTTGACTTGAATTCTTCCACACAAGATGAGCCCCTGCGCATTGAGCTCAAAAGGAAGTGAAAAGGACTTACAAGCTATGATATCAAGCATACCAGTGCTGAGACAGATGTGTCAGGAATACCTGAGGGTGACAAGGGTGCCAGGGACAAGCCAAAGGAGCTGTCCAGGATGTTAGAACATGAGCATAATTGTTTCAAGTCAACAAACAAAGAAAGCTTACATAGGAATACCCAAGACAAGCTGAGTGTACCAGATGACAAAATAATCATACCAGGTGTTATAATTTATTCATTTCTCATCTTGCTTCCCTATGTTACGAGTGGTGACACCCCCCCTTTATTTTCCCCTTCTTCCCTGTCGCTGGACTACCTGGAGTCATCCCTATGGGACGACATCATCTTGTCACTCCAGGAGTACGAGCTATCCGATGAAGCCTTCACGGACTTCCAACCTATTCCGACTTCTTCCGAAGGCACAGCCTTCTTTTGATCCGGTTTCCTCCTTTCCTATTTGATCCAATTTCTCTTTGATCCTACTCTCCCTGAGGACACTGCCCTGTTCCGTCACGTGCCTATTATACGCGACGCGTTTCTTATCTCACCATCACCATAGTGCCTCCCCTAAAGGACTCTTTCCTATTTAGTCTCACCTGCCCTAAACGCCTTCAGGCAGTATATATATTCACGCTCCGCCTGTATTTACTCTCTAACTTTAACCTACACAATCTACCGTGTGTTCAGGTTCCCAGCTGGCTCGATCCTCTCGCTGCTGGTCTCGGATCCCTCTCCTTATCATACTCTTCGTCCTCAGGAGAGTATACACTCGATGCTAGGAACTTGACACTCGTTGGTGTCACTTGTTACGGAGTCGTAACACCCTACTTCTTATATCTTTGTTTTTGCCAATCTCCAATCTTGATTAAACTTCTGACTTATCAGCAACTGGACCATTCTAGCCCTGTCTGGTACCATTATCTATCCCAACCTTGTTGGTTTCTATCACCTTCTGGCCCTTTTGATGGACCCCTTTCTTCACATTCCATCAGGTTCTGTTTAATGTATTCCCTAGAACATGCCCCTTCATTCTTGACCTTTCCTACCACTTATTCATTGCTGAGGCTAGTCTAGTATATAAGGCTTCACTCCTGTACCTAGCAATCTCTCCAATCTTGATCTGCTTTGCCCACCTCCTCATTGACTTCAGCACTGCACATGTGGTACCAAAACCCTCAATTAGTTCTTGCACTACTACTGAGTGTGCACTGGAACTCCCAAGAACCTATGCCCCCTTGAAAGTATTCCCTCAGATCACTTTGCCCTTCAACCCTGCTGATCACCATTGATCATGCTACTGATCACATTGCTGGTCTCTACAGATTGTGCTACTGATCACTTGAGTCTCATTACTAACTACTCACTACATTGTTTACTGATCATTATTGATCACCCCCATCAGGGGAAGGGTGAAGAAAAGATAATCCTATATAATATCACAATGCAAAAGATAATGCATTATCTTTTGCATTGTGATATTATATAGGATTATTTTTTCTTTACCTTTCCCCTGATGCCCCTGTCTATCCTCAACTGTGAAGCCTACACTCATCTCTATCCAAGCCAAGCATAACACCAAGTGACATCTACAGTGCCCTAGGATAAAATGTAGCATATCAATGAAATAATTGAGTCAAGTCAAGATTGAATGCCAGAAGGCCATTTGGACAAGCAGATAGAGTTAGGAGTCATCAAACATGAAGTGCAGTGCAAAAGTGTTGTAGACAGCATTAGATATAATGGGAGACAAGGTGGAAATGCTGGCATAATGAATGACACACATCACAAGTCAAAATGAAAACACTAGCTGGAAAAAGGCCAAGTGAGCAAGAATAGTACAAATATACAAAGAGCAATATACCTGGGCCACCCAAACCACCTAAGAATCATCTTAGATGACCTATTAAGCTCCTGAATCCATCACATCACCACAGCAAGCCCAAACAAAGTCTAAAAGTCATTAGCAATGCAGATACAACATAAAGTGCTTATTGAGTTGTATAGTCATGTTGGAACTGAATTGAATGAATTAGAGTGGTCAAATGTGTCATACATGGAGTCCAGATGCTGGGGGAGTATCCTAGAGCAGTAACAGGTGAAAACCATAACTCTAGAGCTAAAGACAATGAGATCACACACAAGAAATGACAGAGTGCCACTATCCAAGCTATAACTTACCATATATGGTAACTGCTTGAGCATACACTTTTATGCACACCACTTACAGACACTGGACAATTCCATGACCCTCTGGGCACCCCTAGTATTACATTTCTTGCTTTTTCTTTGCTATTCTTTGCTTCATTATGGCTTTAATTCACTTATTGACTCACTCACTCTATGATCTTCCTTATCTCCATTTCCATTTCCTAATTACATCTCTGCTAAGCTGTTCTAGTCCCACTTAGTCACCCTCCCAATCCATTCACAGTTCTACTGTGTTCTACCATCTTCCAGCACCTTCTTCAGGTTGTATTACTAGAATATTTTGTTATGTTCTATAACTTTCTATTGCTTATTCATTACCTTTGGCTAGTAGTATATAAACCATATCTTCTCCTTCTTTGTACCCTCTTAACTTAGACCTGCTCTATCATCATAGCTGATTGCCCCCATTTTCATAGCCTCTTTGCTAAGTTTCCCTTTGATCAGTCTTCATGCTACTGCTGAGTGCATGCTCAACTCACTGAACCTCAAGCTCAATGATCCCTAAGTCATCTCATTGTGTCCCTTGACCTGATTGTTTGTCAATCTTCCTTGATCCACTTTTGATCCACAGAGCCTACACTCACCCCTATCTGGATCAAGTGTAATACCTGGACCTGCAAGCCATCAAATTTCTCATTTCATCAGAGTCCTTTGTAAGTGTTACAAGCATGTACAATTTATATTATAATCCAAAAAACCAAAAAGGTGGTTGGACAAGAATGGTTGCAATAAAGACACAACAAGTCCAGCAACCAAGCATGGTGACTGTGACCTCAACTACAATGTAAATGGAAGGTGATGAGTAAGGACTAGGATTCAAAGATGGTGCAGGTAAAATATTAAAACAGTTTAAACAAATTGCATATTGGGGCTGCAAATACTAGAAGCAAAGTCCCAACAGGATAGATAGAACTAGGCTTCAAATCCCCTGACTTTGTCCATAGAAATTGAAATCACAACACAATAGGCTGAAGCTAACATATAATTCTGTCCAAAATTCTTTGGAGTCACAAATTTAATGAACTCCCTGAGAAAGAGATGCTGTACAGATGCTGTTTTTCAAAAATCTCAAGTCTTTTTCAAGATGACTTATCAGTTGACATGAGGGACCTCTACCAACCATCTGGCAAGGAGCTAAACAGAGAAGATAGCAACTGTAAGTACATGGTAGATGAAACATCCATTCAGTTTTCAATGTGAAGGTGACATACTTATTAACAAGAAAGGAAAATGTAAACTGACCACTAACAGCTAGGTTCCACACTTATACACACCCCAACATGAAACAACCAAATACCAAAATTATATAAGCATCTCCCACCCCTAAAAATTGTCCACTTCACAAGTAGTTCATACATAGGCTGGTTCATATATTGCACAATTTGAATAGTCTCAGATCAGAGCTGGTTCTAAAACATTACAATTTTGAAAGTCAGACCTGAACCTGAAAGATCCAGGAATATTCTTCATATGAAATTCATTCATTTTTTCAATGGAATAAGAATAATACACATTCATTTTATTTTTTATTTTTACCTACATTCCTTTGATTCTTTCCATACTCCTTGAGTGAAAGTGTTGTAAACTCATCTCATATGGATTATAACAGTTAATAGCTTACACAAGCAAGGCCTATTTCAGCCCACTAGTACTGTAGTTTTTCTTCAGTGACTATACTATAGTTTTCTACAGTAAGCAAGGCTGTTTTTGTAGCATACAAGTATTGAGGACTCATATTGCCACTTGGTGGCACACTTACTACTGGTGAACAGATCTATGCTCTTCTTGCTGGGAAACCACACAGGTATAGGTGACCCATGTGGATTCTAGGTATAAATACCACTCAGGTATGAGTATGGGCAGTACCATGCCACACTCATCCCCTTGTTGTGCAGATAAGGCTACAATCCAAAGGAAGCCATTACAAAGAAGACTCTTACTCACATATGAAGGGAAATAAAAGAGCCAAGGATTCAGGGAGACCAGCTTGGTATTATACATATACATACAGATGTAGGTGTTTATGTAATCTCAGATTAGATTAGGAATAGGGGTTGGAACTGCTGTTAAATAGCACTATGTTTAACAACCCTTACCTATATCTGTGTTATGCTTGGCCTAGATAGGGACAACTATAGACTCAGTAGGACAAAGTTGGGAGTTGTTACGGTTTTGTGACCTGTGTCACCCATGACCTTCCCATGACCACGTGCCCTGGAGGCACCACGACTTTCCCCCTCGACTTCTCATGGCTTTGCCATTGTATTACCAGATCGTATTTGATGATCAAGACTTGTGGTTACCATTTCCCTCGTAATGTACAATCCCCGGCCTTACACCTAGAATGGGCTCTTGACTCAAGACTGGACATTTACCCATGGACGATGAGTTCCCTTTCATCACAAGGACTCCATGGATATCACCTAGTGACTGGACATTCCCCCAGACGTCTATGTTTCTGTATAGACACAAGGACTGGATCTTCCCTGGAAGTTCCCTGGATCATCCCTGATCTGACTCCCTACAGTTGGGCTGTGGCTCATCGCCCCACAGATCCAAGATCTCCTGAGCATTGCCTCATTGATCCTACATGCCCCGATACCTGCCTCAGTGATCCATCATCACCCAAGATACAGCCTCTGGATTGTAGACTCCAATGCCTGCCCTTAACAGGACAGCCTCAATGATCCTAGATCACCCAATCTTTGATCCTATTATACCTGTTCTGGTTTCTCCCAGTTATCATGTGACTTGTGACACGACATGTCTCAGACACAGTTATGTCTGCCCTAGATTCCTATTATCATATCAGGTTAGACCAGCCCTAAACCACTGTATTAGTATATAAGTTCAAGCTGAGCTTGAACATCTCTCTAACTAGAATATACTCATTCATACCCTTGGTTCTCTACTCAACAAGAGATCTTTGGTAGACTCTTTGGTTCCTTTGACCAGGTGGTCATCGTATACTTGCTTCCATGCTATCTCTCTTGTCGTTGTTGTCACCAACATCAACCTCGACTCATTCATTGTCTTCAAGACCTCTTGAAGAGTAGCATCCTTGGTTGGAGTCCCAGTGTTGTGGGTAAAACTGTAACAGGAGTCAGAGGTGAGGTCAATGGTGGACATTACTAGCTGGTAGCTAGTTCAGGGGTTGAAGGTTCTGGCAGCTGATGACCACTATAGTAAATGTTTTGCAAAAGGAGCATATACAGTACTCTGAAGTAACACAAAGACTTAGGGAGGTCCATGGAGCCAGAAAGACACTGGTATTGTCTACATGACTGAGTAGGTCTAAGTTAGGGGATATCAATGACAGGATACAGTTACAAGTCCTTCAAAAGAAGGCAAGTCTTGGCATGACCTTTAGTCTGTGCCTGGATTCCACATAACAGAGCCCTGGGAAAATTTAGTTATATTTTGTGTGTACTTCAAATCATCTCCTTAATCTATTCAAATTGTTATGATCTCCATTCCAATTACCCCTATCCTCACTCCCAATCATATGTAACCTTCATATGCATTATTTCATTCTTCTTTTATCTTATCTTCCCCTTCATCTTATCTATATCACATGATCCTTCCCACAGCCACCTAACTGGTCATCTAGACCAACCTAGAGCACCCCTCTCACCTTTCACATAATATCATGGCAGATTGCTTTCCCACCAATTCCTCTAATCTCTATTCCCCTTCTTTTCCATTCCTTACATATGCTTTCATTCTGCCACACCTCATGCTTACCATATGCATCACCTTCTCTCTAATCTCTGTTCCTTCTCTCTCTTTATTTAGGTAGCACTTCTCATGGACCCTATTGTCTGTGCACTATCATAGCTACTATATAATGTTAGTGACAAGAGATGGAACACCAGTTCTAATCTCTTTGTCTTTGACCTTGAAGTCAGAAGCAAGAAGCTCCTAGTCATTATCCTACCCTTGCCCAGTTCTTTAGTATAGAACCATGTATCTGAGAAGACAGGTCAACCACTGAGTTGTCATACTCAGTACGATCCATCAGGAGACTAGCTTCATAGTCCTTAGTGAAGGACTTTACCACTAAGAGCCCCCTTTATCCCTTTCCTTCTTACACTTATCCAACTCCTTTCCTTCTTCCCTTTCCTTTTGGTTGCTAGGCAGTGTTGCTGATCCTTGACTATGGCATCTGCCTATATCAGATCATAACACAAATTTTCTTTGTTGTTAAATCAGCAGTTCCCTTCATGCCCTTCAATCTTGGTTTCTCTTAGTCATGTTTATCTCCAAGCAGCCACTTTCACAAAATCCCTGCTCTTCAAATTTCTCTTCCATCTTCCAAGTCCCATTAATGCATTCTTCAAGTCTCATTCATCATTGATGCATCCACATTCATACTAATGATCATAATTTGCATATTTTTGTACAGCAAAGCATACTGTGCCAGATACGCAATATTATACTATGTAGGATACAGATGATACACTCTAATAAACCTCACTTTCTCATGATTTTGACAATGAGGATCTTAGACCAGTAACAGGCTTTTTTTTTTGTATACAACTAACAGATACTGTAATGAATGTTTGGAGCAAGGAAAGGAGAAAAACTCACCTCAGAGGGCTCAAGATGAGCTAAGCGAGCCAGGTGATAACATGCACACTCCAGGAAACATCCATGGTGCCCCAGGACACTCCACAGCCTGCAGAATATAGCACTTTGATGATACAAGCACATTGAGTTGGGAAAATGGGCCAGGAGGCCATTTAGGTCAACTGGATGAAATGGAAGGCATTGAGGACAAAATGCAGTGCAAGAGTGATGCAGATAGTGTTGGAAAGGATGGAAGATGGTGTGGAAAGGATGGTGCAACAAGTAGCACATGCTGTGACTCAAAATGAGTTGAAATGAAGTCACTAGCTAGAAAAATGGCAAGTCAGCAAGAATGGTGCAAGTGCACAATGGATGATGTACCTGAGCTGTCCACACTACCCTGGAAGTGTCTTAGATGACCCATTGAGCTCTCAAACCCACCCTATTGCTGTGGCAAGCTCAAACAAAGTCTAAAAGGCATTAGCAGAGCAAACACAAAAGAAAGCACTTACTGAGCTGTACAGTCATGTCAGAGCCATATTAGTTATATCAGGTGTGTTGGATGCAATGTATATGGACACCAGAGGCTGGGGGAGCCTCCCACAGCAGCAATGGGCAAGTAGAACAGTCCCAAAGGTGATACAAGATAAATGAGCACAGAAGAGATAGTGGCCACAGTGATATTCCACTAGCCAAGCCATGACTTTCCAAGTTAGGAAGGTGCATGTGCACTGCCATCTCAGGACTCAACATGCATTTCCTTTCATTGGAATATGAAAGGTATACATTATTTTTATTTTTACCTACATTCCTTTGATTCTCCCCATACTCCTTGAGGGGGAGTGTTGTAAACTCATCTCATATGGGTTAGAACAGTTAGTAGCTTACATAAGCAAGGCTTATTTTGGCCTACTAGTATTATAGTTTTTCTTTAGTAACTCACTATATACATAGTAGTTTTCTATAGTAAACAAGGCTGTTTTGTAGTATACAAGTATTAAGGACTTGTATTCCCACTTGGTGGCCCACTTATTGCTAGTTACTAGACTACTGATGTTACTGAATGACTGGATGACTGAGCTACTGGACTACTTTGCTACTGAGTTAATGAACTACTGGGGTTACTGGGTTACTAGGTTACTGAGCTACTGGAATACTTGAGTACTGGATTACTAGACTACTGATGTTACAGTTCACTTCTATTCACCTTTCACCTTATGGACTTCATTGTTTTTCTTCTCTTTTCAAAGTCACATGACCAGACCATGTAATACATCACCTGACTATTTATTTCTTTTCAATGTGTGGGCTATGCCATCAGTCATGGTAATTCACCTTCAAGGTTCTTTGGACACATTTGGTTATATTTATTCCCACATTCATCTCCATGCTGTGGATGTCTTTTTTTAATTTCTGTTCTTTCACTCTGCCACAGCTGTGCTATTGCCTCATGACTCACCTTTCCATTTCATGACTATATATATATACATATGTTATGACTCATGTTCTTAATCTCCATCTTTTCATCTATGATATACATCAGTAGATCTGATGTCAATATGTATGTACAAATATATGAATAGTATATAAATCTTGAGCTCTAAGCTGGATGTCCTCCAGTTTAGTTCTCTTGGAGTTTTTCCCAAAGCTTTAGGACTGAGCCTGATTCCTTTCACTCCATCTTTCCTTCCAGTTGACATTCATGACAACCTGAAGTATACATTGTGCTTTTAATTGGGTTGTTTCAACTGAGGTTTCTGGGTTACTACACTACTGGATGATTGAGCTACTGGACTACTTGGCTACTAAAAGTACTGGCTAACTGGGTCACTGAGTTACTAAACTTCTAGACTACTGGACTACTAGGCTATCTAAGGCTACTGGATTACTGGCCAACTGGATTACTAAGCTGCTGAGTTACTGGACTACTGGACTACTTAATTACTGGACTGTTGGACAACCGAAGTTACTGGGTTACTAAACTACTGTATTACTGAGCAACTGGGCTATTGGATTACTGGATTGCTAAGCTACTAGGCTGCTAGATTACTGGGCTACTGGACTCACTGGATTACTTGGCTACTGATTGGTTGGCTATTGGATTATTGGACTACTGAAACCACTTGTTAACTGGACTACTTGGCTACTGGAAGTACTGGCTGACTGGCTTACTAATGTACTGGACCACTGGAGTACTAAAACCACTTGCCAACTGTTCTACTAACCTACTGACCTGCTGATTTACTGGCTCACTAGACTGCTGATACTACTGGCTTGCTGGATTACTGGGCTACTAATACTACTGGCTTTCTGACTTACTGGGCTGCTGGACAACTGTTACTACTGGCTTGCTGGATTACTGGGCTACTGAACTACTGATACTACTAGCTTTCTGGCTTTTTTGGACTATTGAACTACTGTTACTACTGGCTGGACGGATTACTAGGATACTGATATTATTGAATGACTGGGCTACTAGGCTACTGTGCTACTGATACTACTGTAATTACTGCAATACTGCACTACTTAACCACTGGGCATCTGAAATTTCTAAATTAACTGAACTACTTAAGTACTGGACTTCTGAGACTACTGAACTGATTAATTGGCTTGATTTCTGAATTACTTGAATGACTTATTTGCTTGTCTCCTTGTTTGCTTGTGGTCTGAATCACTGAATTGACTGGCTCTAGTAAATCCAGTACAGTCCAGTCATTTCAGACTTTTTGCAGTCTTGCTAATGCTACATCATTGTATATTCAAAAGACAAGACAAGTAAAACATATTACTACATGCTGAACTAATAGGGAATAGCAGCCTAAGGTTGGGCAAAGACCATCCTAACTGCAGATGGTCTATAGGGAATTGCAAAAAAATAAGGGTTTGTATGTGGATGGGTGAGCACAAGCCTTGATCCTTTTTGGACACTGTACTTCTCCTCACCTTCAGGAATTGTCTCTACCTTGATGGCCACCTCCCAGGACACAAGCTGCTCTCCATATGTAAGCTAATCAAGGTAGGGAATATACCAGATTCTGTAATCATTGGGGGTGTTCACAGCACTGTGTTGACCAACATTGAAGAAGTCAAGACAGTATTGTCCATACTATTCCATGCCACTATCCCAGATATGGATGGCAAGAGTGGAGTTAGGAATCTGGTAATATAGAATACCATAACTCTGGACATTCAGCTGTGGCTTTTCCTGGAGACAGTTAGC
>JBBPQN010000699.1:0-13117 GCA_038092575.1 Boletus subluridellus
GATGTGGCGAAAGGGATGGTGGAGGTGATGGTAAAGGTGACGGCTGTACGGGGTTGTGATAGGCGAGAGGGACATGTCCATTTATCAAGCCAATCGATCATCGATTACAGCACCTTATATATACACGACGACTCAAACATCAGAGACTACTACTACTTACGAGGGACATAGTGCATAGTAAAATTCCTTTGACCAATACTTATTTAGCCAAAAGTCACTCGTCAATTCATAGCTGCTCTGTCTTGTTAAACGAGGATGAGCTTTCTTACCAAAGTTCGGAATCAAATGAGCAGCGGATCATATGTGTGATATGGGGATGACATCCCCAATTCGTGTCCCATTTGATCTAGTTGCACATCTAAGTGCATGCATCCCCATTCCCAGGTGTACATTGTTTGTACTTCCTCACTGAGAAACGATGTTGAATTGCTGGACATAAGCAGCGAAATATTCACCGTTTGTTGGACGGAAGATGAGTCAGAACTGCACAACGAAGTGGCCTACCGTCAACGTCTTAGTACTGCAAAAGTTGAGGACACCAAACATCCATACCTTCAATGCCTCGCTGAGGCCAGTCGCTATTGGGCCCAGGACTCACAACGACAGCATCATAAAGTCTGTGAGGGCAATTGGGAGAAGAGGGATGTGCTTGTAGTGTTTGAGGAATGTCTACTCTTCTCTTGTCATGATAAAGGGGCTGTTGCACCCGTAACTTGTACCATATATGAATGTGATTGAAGGGGAGTGGGCAATGGTGGTCTTGAGTCCTGACGCCTGAAATGGGATGGTCCATATGATCCTGGCCGTGTCATAGAAACTCCCAAATTGCAGGATGGAGGTCTGGGATTCCAAAGAGCGTAGCGGCTTCATCTATGGTTACATGAAGGGACGGCTTATTTGCAATATGAAATGCAGTGGTGGAGTTCAAGAACATGCAAGGTGGTTTCAGGGCGCTTGGAATGGAGCCGTGTAAAAGTGTGTCAGCAACAGCAAAATGTTACGAGTGGTGACACCCCCCCTTTATTTTCCCCTTCATCCTTGTCACTGGACTACCCAGAGTCGTCTCTCTGGGACGACATCATCATGTCTCTCCAGGAGTATGAGTTATCTGACGAAGCCTTCGCGGACTTCCAACCTATCCCAACTTCTTCCGAAGGCACAGCCTTCTTTTGACCTGTCTTCTTCCGATTCCTATTTCTTCCGATTCCTTCTGTCCCTGTTTCTCCTGAGGACACTGCCCCATTCCATCACGTGCTTCTTATACGCAACGTGTTTCTTACTTCATCATCACCATAGTGCCTCTCCTGAAGTCCTATTACCTATTTAGTCTCACCTGCCCTAAACGCCTTCAGGCAGTATATATATTCGTGCTCTGCCTGTATCTACTCTCTAACTTTAACCTACACAATCTACCATGTGTTTAGGTTCCCAGCCAGCTCGATCCTCTTGCCGCTGGTCTCGTATCCCTCTCCTCATCGTACTCTTCGTCCTCAGGAGAGTATACACTCGACACTAGTCACAGTGGGACTAGATGTACATAGAACCTTCCGCAGATCGGAAGTCAGACACTAGGAACTTGACACACATTGGTGTCACTTGTTACGCAGTCGTAACAAAAGGTTAAAGTTTCTACCTTGTTGGTGTTACCATACCCAATGACACTTAAACTGACTACCTGCCACTGAGGCAGCCAGTGAGTCAACACGAGGCGAATCAATCTTTTGCAACTCCTTGCCGGAGACCACGAAGACGACGAGGAACGTCGTATATCCCCCCCACAACAGTCTTCTTCCTTCGCTGCCATACCAGCAGAACCACAAAGAATCCCTGGAACGTCCAGGACTCCCTCTATCTCTGGTCCCCCTCCCCGTAGAACATCACCTGCAGTGTCCCAGTCTTCATCAACTGGACACCCCCCTCCTACTCCTCTCTCCCACAGCGCCATCCCCGAGGAAGGAACTATCGAAAGAACCATCCTCACTGGAGCAGAAGCAGAGGCCTACATAGCTGCCCATTGAGCACCTCTTCCTCCACTGCCACCACCACCAGAGCTGGACCTGGACTATCCAATAGACAACAAAGAAGACTCAGATGACGACGACATGAGGAAGGATTTGAAAGCAGCCCTCCCGGAAGACTTCTCCGGAGAAGGGAAGGATGCCAATCAATGGATCCTAGGGATGGACGGGTACTTCTCCCTCCATCCAGACCTCACGGACAGAGCCAAAGGGGTTATTCTGCTAAACCGCATGCCCACTGGAAGGGGCAAGGCCTTGGCCAAAGCTTGGTTGATCAAGCTCGCCGACACCACTATCCCCGCTGCCGACAAAGACTACGCCCACATCAGAGAAGCCTTCTCCCTCACTTTCTCCCCATACGACGCTGCCTCTCATGCTAGAGTAGAACTCGCCTCCCTCCGACAGGACACTCGAAAGGAGGGAAGCTTTGAGAAATACCTAGCCACCTTCATCGTACTCGCCACCCAAGCCAGGATAAAGGAGAAAGGGGCCCTTCAGGAATGGTTCCTGAGAGGGGTAGATCGAGAAATTGCAACCAACCTCACGCTCTCCGGTATTCTCAAAACTGCTGAGAAAATCGAGGACATCTACAACAAGGCTGCGGAGATCGAGAGTGGGTTGGCCAGGATAAGAGACATGGACCGAATCCCCAGGATCCCATTGGGTCGGGGAGGAGGAAGAACTCGACACGACCCCAATGCTATGGATGTGGACTGGATCACCCTGTCCCCCGTAGAAAGGGCTCGTCTCATATGGGAGAAGCGCTGCTTCATCTGCAAGAAGGTAGGATGTTCCACCAGAAAACATCCTCGACCCGGAGGACCACCCAAGAATGTCCAAACCCGACCAGTCACAAATAATACGGGAGGTGACTCAGTAGATGCCTACATCAACTCCCTGAGAACCCGCTCGGACAAAGATGAAATCCTCCGTACCCTCAAAGCGGCCTTCGACCCTACCCGAGACGAGAAAGGGGAAACCCTCTCCGCCAACGAAGAATGGGGAGAGGAAGAGGTGAACGTACTGGAAACGGGCTCCCTCTTGGAACCTCCTACTTCGCATTTTTAGGCGGAGGGAATGGACCAATGTCATTACCCTCCACAATGATTGCACCTGTATTTATTTCCGGATCCCACAGTAATTCTATTCGTATTCCCATCAAGATCCAAAATACACGTGCAACAAAAATCGTTGGCCTAAACACCCTTATAGACAGCGGAGCGACAGGATGTTTCCTGTCCAGAAGGTTCGCCAAAGAAAGCAGGATTCCTCTCACCACCCTCTCCCATCCCATTAAAGCCTGGAACGTTGACGGATCCACCAACCAATCGGGAGATATTACTCACAGCACATCTGTGGTACTCAATTTGGACAGAGTACTAGAACAGAGACAACTACTCATCCTTAATTGTGGAAAGGATGACCTCATCTTGGGACTGCCTTGGCTACGGGCAGTCAACCCTACCATCGACTGGGCGAGCGGGAAAGTGACGATCACTCCCGCTCGATATAAATATTGGACAGCGGATTCGCCGGAAGCCCTGTCACAGAGGTGTCTACTAAAATACCTCCACTCAGACGAAAATACAAATATCGAGAAAGACCTGCGGTCCTCTTTCTATCGATATCAAAACCCCATACACCGAGCTCATATAATCAACGCACAGTATCACTCTCGTGTCCCAGACCATATTATACGAAAGACCACACTGTCCATCCAACTAGCACAGAAAGAAGGACCGGCTATGACGGTCCTCCCATCAGAATACCAGGGATACCAGGATGTCTTCCGAGATAAGACCGGTACCCAACTACCCCCTAGTAGACCTTACGACCACGCTATCGAACTCAAAGACTCGTTCATTCCTCGACGAGCCAAAACCTACCCATTGGCTCCCCCTGAACAGAAAGTGTGCAAAGAGTTCATTGATGAACATCTAGCGTCAGGGAAAATTGTTCCCTCCAAATCCCTGCAGGCATCTCCTTACTTCTTCATACAAAAGAAAGATGGGAAATTACACCCCTGCCAGGATTACCACTATCTGAACGGTCATACCATCAAGAACGCCTATCCACTCCCCCTGATCTCAGATCTCGTAGACAAAGTACAGGATCTTCCATCTTCACCAAGTTTGACGTGCGATGGGGGTATAATAATATCCTCATCAAACTGGAAGATAGATGGAAAGCGGCGTTCATGACACCTTTTGGGCTATACGAACCCACTGTGATGTTTTTTGGAATGTGCAACTTGCCTGCCACTTTCCAGGCCTTCATGGACAATCTCTTCAGCGACTATATTGCAGAAGGATGGTTAATCATTTATATGGACGACCTCCTCATTCACTCCGCTGATCCCGCCCTCCACGAAGAGTGGACCAAGAAAGTCCTTCAGCGCTTTCAGGAACACGAGATGTTCCTGAAACTTGAAAAATGTACCTTCGGAGCATCGTCCGTGGACTACCTTGGCTTAGTCCTTGACCAAACTGGAGTTCGTATGGACCCCACTAAACTCCGCGCCATCGATGAATGGCCCCGCCCGTCTTCTGTCTGGGAAATCAGGTCTTTTCTGGGTTTTTGCAATTTCTATTGGAAATTTATCCCCTCCTTCTCCGACCTCGCATGTCCCCTCCTTGACCTCACCAAGAAGGGATGCGAATGGACTTGGGGACCTAGTCAAGAAGACACCTTCCTCGCCCTGCAGACGGCGTTTACCAAACGCCCCATCCTGGCATTCCCGGACACCACATGCCCCTTTACCATCATGACGGACGCGTCCCTCACAGCCTCTGGCGCTGTGCTAATGCAAAAGAATGACAACGGAGATATGCAACCATGTGGCTATCTCTCCCAGACCTTCTCTCCCGCCGAGAGAAACTACGACATCTTTGACCAGGAACTCCTCGCCATCATCCGAGGACTTGAGGACTGGCGCCAGTATCTCCTGGGCTCCCCTTTTCCTGTGATGGTTCTTACTGACCATAAGAACCTCACATACTTCAAACAACCGAGAACACTGTCCCGACGACAAGCTCGTTGGCTCCTCTTCCTCCAGGACTTTGACCTGGATTATGTTGCCCTTCCAGGGACCCAGATGGCCCCGGTGGACGCCCTCTCTCGCAGAGACGACGTGGACACTACAGATGATAACACTGACATCCAACTCCTCCCATCCCATGCCTTTGTACGGATTATTGATGTTGCACTTGCCGACAAGATCCAATCCTCCTCGGCCTCGGATCCCTTAGTCCTGGACGCCCTGATCGCTATGGAGAAGGATACTCCCCTCTTCGGCCGCTCAGTCACAAACGATTGGATGTACATGGATGGCAAACTCTACTACAAGAACCGCCTCTATGTACCCGCCGACACTCGCTGGGATATTACCGCAGCCGCCCATGATTTCCTCGCCAGCGGCCATGGAGGCCATCTTCGCACCGTCGCTCTGCTCAGTCGGGATTACTGGTGGCCGGGACTCTCCTCTTTCGTCCGCCACTTTGTATCGGGCTGCACAGTCTGCCAGTCCAATAAAGTCGTCACTCATTCCACTGTTCCTCCCCTGCTTCCCTTGGCTGTGGCTACCTCCCGCCCCTTTGCCCACCTTTCGGTGGATCTCATTACCGATCTCCCCCCAGTCTCGGGTTTTGATTCAGTCATGGTCGTGGTCGACCATGGGCTTAGTAAGGGGGTAATCGTCGTTCCTTGCACAAAAACGGTGGACGCTGAAGGGATAGCCCAATTATTTTTCTCAAACGTCTTCCGACGCTTCAGTCTCCACGATAAATTGGTATCTGATCATGGCCCACAATTCATGTTGGCCTTTGCACGAGAACTAGCACAACTATTGGAGTATGACGTCTCCCTCTCCACCGCTTATCACCCACAAACCGATGGGGAAACCAAATGATACAATCAGGAGTTAGAAACCTTCCTGCGCATCTTCTGCACCAATGCCCCCCACAAATGGGTAGAACTCCTCCCCATGGCCGAGTTTGCCCACAACTCGGCAATCCACTCCATCACAGGGAAATCCCCTTTCTCTCTACTCCATGGATATGAACCACGAGCATACCCTCCTCTCGGAAAAACCTTCATCCCTTCCCTCGAGTCCTGCCTAGAATCCCTGGAATTCGCCCGAGTAGAGGCAAAAGCAGCCCACGAACTCGCCCAACTATGAATGAAAGAACGGCAACACTCGTGGTTCAAACCCTGGAAAGAAGGAGACCAGGTATGGTTGGAGGCAAAGAATCTCCAACTCCAAACGCCATCATGTAAACTCTCCCCACGAAGAACCGGGCCGTTCCACATCTCCAAAGTAATCTCCCCTGTTGCATACCGATTAGATCTCCCATCCCGATGGAAGATCCACAACGTGTTCCACACCTCCCTATTAACTCCGTATTGGGAAACAACGGAACACGGCCCCAACTTCTCCCGGCCTCCTCTGGAACTAATTGGAGCGGAGGAGGAATTCGAAGTGGAGGTGAACATCGCTCATCGGGGAAACTCGGGCAGAAGGCAGTACCGGGTACAGTGGAAAGGCTATCCAGCCTCAGAGCAAACGTGGGAACCTCCGAGCAATTTGGGAAACACCAAGAAAATCCTAGAGGAGTATAAAAAGAGGAACGGACTTTGAATCCTTCTTCTTCCACAACCTCCATGACATTCCCCTTTCTCACTTCAGTCCCCCTTTCCACTCATCTCACTCGCCTCAACCCCTCATCCCGTCGCCTCGTCTATGTTGCCCTCCTCGAGAACCAAGAAGCAACTGTTGCGCTTGAGTGATTACCACTCTTCACGTGCAACAACACACTCATCCACCTCACCCGTCTCTAGAGACATTACACCACCATTCGATCCCTTCTCCCCTGGGCCGCCTGGGACACGGCAAGTACCATTGGAGGGGTCGAACACTCCTATGCCGGGCAGACATCCAATGTCTCGCCACTTGCGGCCATCGAACAAGCCGTACTTGAGATCAGAAATACCACCCTCGATGCCTTGTACGTCAAGAGGCTCAATTACTGTATCTCCATCCTCCCCCTCCCCACCATCTCATCGTTCCTTCACCCTGTCATCTTTTCCCTTCCGGAAGAAGAAAGACAGGCGTACTTTAACAACGACCCCCTTCCTGCCGACGCTGAACTCTTTGATGGAGCACCTAACTCCTCCGTGTCCTCCACTCCCACCGCGGTCAGCAGAGGCGCAGGCCTTAGACAATCTCATCTCGAGCTTAGGAGTCGAGTTGACATCGGAACCCTCTCCAGACCCGGAGGATCGGATAGACTCCCCTCCTCCAGCGACAACACGACCCCCGTCGCCACTCGTCCTGCCACCCCCATACCAACTGACCCCAGGTCCCCTCGCCCCCTCAGACGCCGCCGTAGAATGCTTATCTCTACCGGACTACCTTCCCAGACCACCAATAACCTTCCCCCCGCTCTGGGAAACATGGCAGAGTCTGCTCCCATTAACGAGAGCAACCTACTCGGCAGACCTGGGCGAACCCCGCCCACCTCTCGACTCCATCCTGGTCAAACAACTCCAGCCATACGTTGTCATCCCCCATCTGATGTGGGCCCCCTTCCTGGCCCATCCTCCTCCTCCATGCATCACCCACCCGTGGTTCCAGTCAGATGCTAGCACTGCCATGCATTCGGACACCTCCGACCCTACTGTCCCAGGTACTGTTGCCCCTTCTGCAACCAACTCGCCCCCGGGCACAAGCAGGCTGATTGTCCTCGCCGATGTTGCAACTACTGTGACGAGATTGGACATCTCTCCTCCAACTGTCACCTCCACGACCTCTCAGCCATCGACTGGGACCTCACCAACTATGAGGAGAACGAGGGAGACCGAGACTGATGTAGAATCTGAGATGGAACTTCAGACGTACACGGAGGGTAATGTTACGAGTGGTGACACCCCTCCTTTATTTTCCCCTTCATCCTTGTCACTGGACTACCCAGAGTCGTCTCTCTGGGACGACATCATCATGTCTATCCAGGAGTATGAGTTATCTGACGAAGCCTTCGCGGACTTCCAACCTATCCCAACTTCTTCCGAAGGCACAGCCTTCTTTTGACCTGTCTTCTTCCGATTCCTATTTCTTCCGATTCCTTCTGTCCCTGTTTCTCCTGAGGACACTGCCCCATTCCATCACGTGCTTCTTATATGCAATGCGTTTCTTACTTCATCATCACCATAGTGCCTCTCCTGAAGTCCTATTACCTATTTAGTCTCACCTGCCCTAAATGCCTTCAGGTAGTATATATATTCGCACTCCGCCTGTATCTACTCTCTACCTTTAACCTACACAATCTACTGTGTGTTTAGGTTCCCAGCCAGCTTGATCCTCTTGCCGCTGGTCTCGTATCCCTCTCCTCATCGTACTCTTCGTCCTCAGGAGAGTATACACTCGACACTAGTCACGGTGGGACTAGACGTACACAGAACCTTCCGCAGATCGGAAGTCAGACACTAGGAACTTGACACACGTTGGTGTCACTTGTTACGCGGTCATAACACAAAATAGTTGATGGACTGACGAGTTACGTTCAAGTGTTCACTGACAGAAGGACAATCCGAATCGATACCATGATCATCTTGATCGAAGTCAAGATCATCATCGACAGGAATGGAGGTTTCGTTGTGTCTGAGTCGAGCTTCAAAATAGGTGGCGATGTCGAAATGAAAGCACTTGTCCGAGTGGTCGAGATAACGGGCAATTTGGTCATAGTAATTCTGGTTGTTACTTAGTCGAGCAGGAACCTTGATTTCCTGAACATGGGCATGCTCAGTAGCGTCAGCCGACCACTGCATAATGGGGCCAGAGTGCCAAATGCTGGAAACTATGCTTTGGAGCAATTCCAGCTTCGGGATCTCCCAAGAGTTATTTCGGCCACTGGCCTGGACGATGGCATCTTTGTTGTCATGGAATAACTTGAGTGCATCCATCAACTTGCTGAGTGACTGTTCGGAGAAAGAGGGTGACTGTGCAAGGTAACAAAACTCAACGAGAGCGCAGACCACAATGAGGAATTGGCAGGGAACACCACCAGCAATGACACCTATGATATAACGCTGAATGGAATGATGGTCATGCCCAGTAACCTGTTTCAATTTTGAGATACCATCCTCAAACCCACGATATCTGACTGCAGGCTGCAAAAGCGAAAAGCAGAAATCAATTTCATGAGGAGTGACAACCTCTACACACCACTTGACGTCATGGTCCCAGGAAAAATGGAGAAAATGATGAAGGGACTTGGGATGAAGGAAGTGCGACGGGCAAGATAACGGCCAGTCAACCCAAAATGGTTCAACAACCCTGTTCAAGTAGAGCTTCCTGATGACCTTGAGAAATGCTGCATAATCATTTGGAGGACAATCATCACATGCACGGCAGATAACAGCAAGCGTGTCCGATCCAGTACACGGAGGATGAAGGAATGGGTCGCCAAAGTGCTTCGATGTCACTGTCATAAACAGAGATGCCTTAGGATTTGTGCATGCCATGAGGGACTGCTCTGGGGTGTCTGCAATATAAGCTGCTAGTGGGGTGAAGCAGTACTGCAGGTTTCCAACTGGATCATTCATCATGATCCCGACGCGCACTGCGGTCTTCAGTGGTTCTAGGACTACGGCTAGGGCTTGGTGGATCAGTCTATCATGGAGGAGACTGCAAATATGTGAGTGTTTGTAAGTGAACTTTGGAATAGGGAGGAGGGAGAGAAGTAAATAGGTGTGCATTGAGGATATGTGGGGAGAGAGAAGTGGATGGCTCAAAATAGATTGTATACAGTTGAGTGCAGGGCGATAGAATAGACAGATAGGTTGTTTGGTAGGAGCCTTGGTTTGCATCCGTTTGCATAGCCATGGTGGTCCCAGCGGAAGACTTTCTATACACGCACGAAGGTCTTTGGCAGTTCGAAAGGAAAGCGAAAGTTGCTTGATCTTAGTTCAGTCAGACACTGTTCGGGACGTGGGTTTTGGTGACTTACGATGCTCAGTGAGAACAACGAGTCAATAGCAGCCATGCTAAGTCCCAAGCATGAGCACCAGGAAGAGAATTCCCATTCTTCACCCGAAGCAAAGGGAAAATATAAGTTCTCTCAGCATTCCATAGCATGTCCGTCTTGCCAGAACAAATCCATGAACATAGCGCCGCCGGGATATAATTGACTACAGCCCAGAAAAGTGTCTGTGAATTTTTGCTGAACGTTTGTGTTGTCTAGGTCCATCTCGATGTATCCCGGGTCCTCATCATTTCATATGGACACCTCACAGCTGGAAGGCAGAGATTGTGGAGGATAATCAACATCTGGTAGAGTATCTGTGTCACCATAATGAGATATGTTGGGTTCCATGACATCAGAACCAGTGGTCTCATCTTGGGAAAGATTGCGAGAAGCGTTTGAGTGATCCTGATACCAGCTAGCCACGTAGCAAAGGCCCATCAGCTGGTTCATATGCTGAAGAACAGTAGTTTCTGAACAGAACTTCTTTCTGCACCGTGGACAGCTAACATTCTTGAGTTTTCCCTGATTTTTTTTCGCTTTAGGCATTGGGAAGTACTAAGGGGGTGAGTTGGACCTCAAGTCAGAGAGTTGGAACCACATAAGAAAGACTTGCGCTCGTGTATGTGATGAATGCGTGGTAACTTACACTCACTCCCTGTTAGACCATCACCATGAGTATGAATTTGTCACCACATCAAGCAACTGCAAATGCCCCGCATTCAAGTCCTCTCCAACAGCCTACATCAGATGAAGCTTTTCATTTGTTGCCATTTTTCGCCCTCGAACACCATGCCATATCCCCAACTTATCACCTCCGCCAGGCCCTCGATTGCCATTGTGATCATGCATCCCTTCTAAGCCCAAACATTTGTCCCGTGGCCCAGGATGATGGCTCACACCCTGTCAACAAGGACGACCGCTCACCCCTCGACTACGATGGCGATCTTGCCCTGCACGATGTACACTCAAATAACTTGGACTTTGCTGGCCGAATTACCATAGCTAACGTTTTGTTGTAGAAATATGATAAAATGCTCCATTCTATTCCTTGTCCGTGCAACTCCCGAGAAGCCTACCTCTTACTTGAGGGGGCTCGTGCTGATCGCCGCATCCTCCTCACGCACAAGACTCTTGCACATCAAATCATTCAGCGGAATATTCTAGCTCTGCAATATAATCATATGTTCTTGGAAAGGACATGGAATGATCTGCTCGCTGCGGATAGCTTTCTCGCACGTCTTTGACTCATGGTCCGGAAAAGCAGTCAAACTGCGGCATCTGAGTATGCAATGCAGCAAGACTATTTGCTACTTTTATCTGGTATTGTATCAGGTTTGCTTCGCACTGCTTGGTATGCTAACTCACATGTTTAGAACAACTGCCACCTTTGCCAAGTCACTCCCCAATTGACGCCAATCTCACATAGTAACCCACCAAGTACTATATCTAAGTTGGTGTTGTTACCAGTAGTAGTACTAGGTAACCCACCTTATGTAATGTGCATGTTTGACGTATAGAAACATGAGCCTGTAGCGTTATATATCCGACTCACATAAAATGATGCCAACATGCGCGATGGAGTCTCTTGTCTTCTCCATGCTTGTACAATGGTCAAGCGTAAAATCATCTACGAAAGCGAAGACAACAATGCCGAAGACACTAGGAATAAGAAATCTCGAATTTCAGCTTCAGATGGCAAAGGGTAGCCAGGTACGTGTGATGCTTGTGTCTTTGAACTGTGTTAAAAAGCTTTGGATCTAAAGTCACCACCACTGGAACTGGCACACGACGGTCTGAACACTCTGGCAAAGGTAGTGGGGGCCAATTGGTCCAGCTACAGCAATTTGAAGAAAAGCAATTGGAGCAGTTCAAACGTCCATCACAGCTCGATATTGCTATGCAGGATGAAGACATAAATCCCATGGTACCTTCCTCTCAGGACGTCGGTGAAAGCAGCTCTTGCAAAAAATGTGCCTGGTCTAATGGGGCAGCCATCGTCGCATCGCAGACCCATAACAACCCTGGCTCTGTTCGTTCGTCTCCGCAGCTGGCATTATTGTTAGCAGCACCTGGTCAACATTTTGGTTTCAGGCTACCCAGCACTGCACCACAGACTGAGGCACCCACTTGCACCTGCTTTTCTGGAGTATCCTCACAGTCAAAAAGTTCTGGACTGCCATTGTCCTGTTGTACTTCATTTTTTTCAAGCAGTTCTGTAGGAGGCGCCTCAACTGCTCCAATGTCCCGCGTGCCATCAGTTTGTTCCTCAAGTGGTAAATGACACGCTCCCTCAACGGGTGGCCACCCATGTTCATTCCAAGTTGATGATCCCAATGACATAGATTTCAGTCAGCCCTTGTCCACCATGGCATTACGGTGGACTGCCTCCTTTTACAGCCAACCGTTCAACACCAATGCATCCGGTCACAGCCTTTTTGCAGCGCCTGAAAATGGAGATCTTGAGGTGACACTTCCTTTGAACAAAAACATCTGAGCATCAATTAATTTGCTTTCCAGAAGATCGATGAGGCTTTCCCGAGTGAGGACGAAAGGCTTGCAGAAAAAACCCTTTGGCAGGGAGACGGTATGCCTCTGAGCTTACTGACTGCATCTCTAAGTTCTGACTCATCATCCAACAGACGACTCAAGAGGGTTATCCGGATCTCATACATTTTACCATTCATATCCAACGAATTCGTCTCATTGCCGTTGTACAGGTAGTGAAAATCCTACAAGGACATCTCCTTCACCCAGTACGTTATCTTGTATTCGAAGTACACTACTAATTACCCTGCCACAGATGACAACAGCGGGAAAGGTTTCCGACATGATGGCTGTTACAGTTTTGTGACATTTGTCACCTGTGACTCCCTCACGACCACGTGCCCTGGCGGCGCCACGACTTTTCTCCTTTTCCTTGTATTACTAGATCGTATTCGACGATCAAGACTCGCGGATACGACATTCCCCCTTTAACGGACAATCCCTGGCCTTACGCCTCGGATGGGCTCTTGACTCAGACTGGACATTCACCCATTGGACGATGAGTTCCCTTTCATCACAAGGACTCCAAGGGTT
>JBBPQN010000700.1:0-13089 GCA_038092575.1 Boletus subluridellus
AGTGATCAATAGTACAAAATTATTATATCATGGAGTCAGATTGTACCAAGAACAGGAATCGAACACACAACTTCAGCCAAATATGGAAAGTGCGGGAGAGAGGTTACCCATTAGACTAGATTGCCTCGACAAAATAAAGGCATCATCAGGTATATAGCTACATAATTAACATTTAGACACAGTGAAATTCAGTGGTTCACTGAAATTCAATAGCTGGGGGAGGATTCAGTGAACCAGTGAAATTAATTACATCAATATTCAGTGGGTTTTCCACTGAATTTTCGTCAACCATTGTATAATACACTGAAAAGAACTGTGTTTACTATTCACAGTGTTGGAGCATAACTACGGGAGAGCGACTCGTTGGCCCACTCCAACATGACAACGATGTCAGTGGAATCAAATTCTCCCCAGATGGCGGGCACATCGCCACTGCCTGCTATTGAGGCCCAATCCATGTCTTCGCACTGTGGGAAGTAAATCCACTTTTAATTGGTGACTGATTCACTGATTGCTAAAAATACAGTGAAATGGTCACTATTTTGATGTCCACTTCTGTTCAGTGACACGAAGTCATCACTACTATTCAATGTTGGCTTGTGCTGTCATTGTTTTTTGGTGTCACCCTATGGACCAAGTCAACTCCGAGCGTATGTCCTGTGGCTACCCATGTATTCATTGTATGTAAACATGAATCAACCATCATCATCCCTATCAACTGTCCTTTCATCGTCTGCAAACTGAGCTGATGCTGTCCCTGGTGTTCGGTCAATGATCCCCCATTTGTTCCGTGTCTAGACAAGCCCAACTACCACCTCAAGATTTCGCACGTCCATCATGACACTTCATCAGCAAACCAGCCTCCTCACTTAGCCGAGGTTACAGCATCACAGCATACCCTAGCCGAGATACAATCTATCCTATTCTAGGATAGACTGTCAAAGCCTGTAACCTCGGACCCTTTCATCGGCTAAACTCAGCAATGCCAAGCTTATGTCACATGCTGGGTCAATGCTGTCCTCGTCTGTCCCAGATTGCGACAGCCACTTAATACTAGTAGTACATGTATACATACTATATACTATATACATGTATGTAATGGTAGCAACCAATGTCAATGATATTGCGGAGACTACTATGTAAGATCAACGTTGAATGAAGAATGGTGTAAGGGTTGCTCTATGACAAACAGTTAGTTGCATGGTGCAGCACAGCGAAGATTTCGGGAATGTATCTGATGTAGGCGGCGAGTGATCTTCCTGCATCGTGTACTCAAGCGCTGCACTCTGGCCACTTTTCCGAATCGAGAAACGAACTTGCCCGACAAAGCGATCTGTGGCGTGGAGGTCATCTTGTGCCTGCTCCAATACCATCCTATTGTACTGAAGGACCAACGTGTTGCGATGGATAATCTGGTGGGCAAGAGACTTGCGTGCAAGGACGATATGGTGATCAACACAAGCTGCTTCTAATAGGAGGTAGGCTTCTTGAGCACTCCGTGGGTTAGGGACAATGTGGTGCACGTCATCGGATCCCTGAGTATGCGTCAGAACAGTGCAAACGTTAACTGGCAGTGAGGGAGCTCAGCCCAAGGCCCACATTATGCTTGGGCGGGTCATTGTCCCCAAAATCCTCCTCGGAGCCATCGAGAGGTTGAGAGACATCATCCTGAAACTTGGGATGATTTGGATTTGAAGATGATGACAGCGAATGAATACTGTGGTTGCGGGGTACTTGATGGTGTTGATCCAGGTCAGGCGCGTGGGTGCCAGTGAGCAAGTAGTAAACTGGGGAAATCATATGCTGATCAAGAGTGAGAAATGGTGCTAAATGGAATATTTCATCTGATGTGTGCCATTAGAAGGGAGGTGGGGTGTTCAGGACTGCCTGACTTGGGAATAGAGACTGACTCGGTGTGCTCATTGTGATAGTTGAGATCTGAGAGAGAAGCAGTTTGACTCAAAGGGCAGCTCGTGTTACCACGTGTATGCTTGATGCAGCCCTTTTAATTTCCAGTTGCCCCGCCTTTGTTCCCTCACTCGTGCCGATGCCCAGAGCGAAAACAAATCGAGGAAAACTCAAGAAAGTCAGTTGTCCGCAATGTGGAAAGAGATTTTGTTCCGAGACCGATGTTCTTTGACACTTAAACCAGCTGATGGGGCTCTGCTACGGAGCAAATTGGTATCAGGACCACTCCATTGGCAACACTCACGACTCAGAGCTTTTCCAAGACAGTAATCAATCCAGTTCTGTTACAACCGTGTAACAAGTGACACCAACGTGTGTCAAGTTCCTAGTACCAAGCTTCCGATCTGCGGAAGGTTCTATGTACGACTAGTCCCACCGTGACTAGCGTCGAGTGTATACTCTTCTGAGGACGAAGAGTATGATGAGGAGAGGGAAACGAGACCAGCGGCGAGAGAAGCGAGCCAGCTGGGAACCCAAGCACACGGTAGATTGTGTAGGTTAAAGTTAGAGAGTAGATACAGGCGGAGCGCGAATATATATACTGCCTGAAGGCATTTAGGGCAGGTGAGACTAAATAGGAAATGAGACTTTAGGGGAGGCACTATTGTGATGATGAGATAAGAAACGCGTCGCGTATAAGAAGCACATGACATAATGGAGCAGTGTCCTCGGGAGAAACAGGAACGGAAGAAAACGGAAAGGAAGAAATCGGATCAGAGGAAGGCTGTGCCTTCGGAAGGGGTCGGGACGGATTGGAAGTCTGCGAAGGCATCATCGGATAACCCGTACTCCTGGAGAGAAGAGATGATGTCGTCCCATAGGGACGACTCAGGATAGTCCATCGGCAAGCAAGAAGGGGAAAATGAAGGGGGGGTGTCACCACTCGTAACAGGTTCTGCCAGTGGTATCCTAGTGCCCGACACTTTTCACTCAGACTTCCAGCCAAATGACGACTATCCTCCATCTCTACCTCCCAACCCTGGCCTCGCTGCCACCAATCAAGGATCAGGACACGATGGGATGGACATAGACGATGGGCAAAAATTCACAGAGGCTTTTCTGGGCTGCAGTGACTTGTATCCTGGCAGGGTCATGTTCATGGACCTGTTCTGGCAGGATGAACACGCCAAGGAACAGCAAGAGAACTTGTATTTCCCCTTCGCTTCTGGCGAAGAGTGGCAGTTCTCATGCTGGTGCTTGCGCTCGGGACTCAGCATGGCCGCTATCGACGCTTTGTTATCACTAAGCATCGTAAGTAATTGATATTTCCACCCCGAACTGTGATTGATCAACCCAAGATCAAGCGACTTTCACTCTCATTTTGAACTGTGAGGGAACTCCGGGCGCACGTAGAGAGTCTTCCATTGGGACCGCCGTGGTTATGCAAATGATTGAAATGCGAGGCTCCCACCAAGCAGCCCGTCCGCCTGTTCTATCGCCCACTGCTCGAGTGCATACAATCTCTCCTGAGCCATCCTCTACTTTCCCCCCACATATCCTTCACCCCACGGAAAGTTTGGACATTGGCTGCCTGTGTTTGTCACATATACGAGGATTGGTTGAGTGGGGAATGTGCATGGGAAATCCAGGTACGTTTCATTTTCCGATTCATGATCACTATCTTATTCATCAGGCATTCGTTCTAGGAAGCACTTCCCAAAGGTGCAACAATATTGGGTGTTGTTCTCTCCTCAGACAAGACAAATATCTCGGTAATGAGCAGAAACCGCATGGCATACCCTCTCCTCATCAGCCTTGCGAATATCGAACCTGCCATTCGTTCCAAGATCTCAATGCATACGTACCTACTTCTGGCTCTCCTCCTGGTCAAGTAACAACCAGAACTACTATGACCAAATCGCTTGTTACCTTGATCGCTCCGACAAGTGTTTCCATTTCGATGTCGCCACATATTTCACAGCACAGCATGAAAAATCCCTCCTTGAAGACCTCGACTTCAGCCAAGAAGATGATTCTGATGACTCAGATGCTCCTTCTCTCACCGAGCACATGAATATATCTCGTTCTACCGTTAACTACTTCGCCGTTGCAGATGCCGTTTCATGTGGTTGTATTCCCAATGCCCCGAAACCATATCGCACCTTCGTGACCTCCACAACTGCCTTCCATATTGCAAACAAGCCTTCCCTCTGAATGACTGTTGATGAAGCCGCCACCTTTTTTGGAATCCCAGATCTCCGTCCTGCAATTTGGGAGTTTTTGCAGCATGTCCAGGACCGTACGAATGCTCATGACGTTTCGGGTGCCAGGACTTGGGACCCTCATTGTCCACTCCCATTTGATTGCATTCAAGTATGGTACAAACTACGGGTTCAACAGTACCTGTATCACGAAGACGAACAAGTAGATGCTCCACAGACTCTGAGAGCATTCCCACCCTCTCCTGATTGCCCTCACAGACTCTACAATACTGTCATCATTAGTCCCGGCCCGGATAGTGACTGGCCACGCCAAGGTGTTGAAGGTATGCATTTCGAGCTGCTATCTTCGAGAGTGCACTGTTTAGAAATGTATGGTAGGCCATGTTGTCATGCAGCTCAGGCTCATCTTCCACCCAATGGACACCAAATATCTCGCTGCTTATGTTCAGTGCTTCAACGTAGTGCCTCAACAGGGAAGTCCAAGCAACGTCCATCTGGGGACAGGAATGCACTTGCTTAGACGGGCGACAAGATCAAACAGGACATGAATCGGGGATGTCATTTCTGTATCACACATACGATCTGTGGTGCACTTGATCCTGAACTTTGGTAAGGAAGCTCATTCTCGTTTATCAAGACAGAACAGTTATGAGCTGTCATCCAATTTTTGGTTGAATAAATACTGGTCGAAGGAGTTTTACTGCGCATTGTGTTCTTTGTAGTCACCTACACATATCTATGTAATAATCAACCTCGATGCGATCCATCGATTGATAAGCACTAAGTGGCCACTCAACAGACTTGACGATACCACCTTCACTTCCAACACTGGCCCACCCAAAACCCTCATCAACCTACTAAGGACGAGTACTATGCAACGGGTAATTATACCTGATATAGCTCATTGACATGTCACATTTCTGACCATTATTACTATAACAAGCATAACATGCCACTCCTGTTATGTGTGGTTCATCAGGTGTGCCAGCACCTAGCAGCAAAGGAGCTGACCTGCAACTTCACAGCTGGCCACACCACCTCAATTCCGGCGCAGACAGGACGTATATTGCGAGTCCATGGACCCTAAAATTGCAGAAGACACGGCCCCCGTGCATTGGATGCTCGACCAGCACCAGATGATGGACTTCCTGGTCACACTTTTCCCAGACAGTCGATTGTTCCCCCTGTCGAATGCCGCCTCGAGTACCGCGATTGGAAGCATCAATTCCGTTATCAGCGATATGAAGATGATACGGCAGTGGTCAAAAGACCGTTGGGCATACTTCCCAGATCTCTCAAATTCAGAGTGTCTGGAAGAAAAAATCGCACAGTTCTTCAACAGTATCATTCAGCATATTCTGAATTCTCATATGTGCACGAGGTAAGTGAGAAGAATCTTTATTTGCAGTTTCACTAATATTACACTAGACGATGGACTGGGAAGGCAGTGAACAACCCTGTGAATGGCTTGAGCGGCGCCATTTGAAAGCCCGACCTCCTGCTCTGCGAGGAGGGAGTAATCATGAAACATGCCGCACAACAGGAGAAGTTTGACATGAGGACCGACATTTATGCCATGGGAGAAGTGAAGAAGAAATATAGCGAAGACAATAAGAAAGATTCATATATCGAACTAGCCAGAAAAGTAGCTTTTTCTACTTGAAGCTCAGGATGGACGCTATGCAATGCCTGGTATTCAACTCTTAGGCACGGCAATCGTCCTTACTCTCTTTGACCGGGGGGGCTCCATCTCTACCCATCCCCTCGATGTCCATCAGTTTCATGAAGAATTCCTCTGAATCCTTCTTGGAGTCACGTTTGCAGATGGGACTATTCTTGGTTTTGATTCCACTGTTTCCCCCGCGCAGAACAGTCAAAAGATAATCCAAATAATCAAGCGGGGCAAGGAATACGAAATTCTCGTTGATACACTACTTTTCTTTTCCGGGTCACTACATAGCCGGGGTATGACCGTCTGGAGTGGCAAAGCCTCCATTGACCGAGAAGAGGAAGAGGTTATCATCAAGGATTCCTGGGTTGACCTGTTACGGCGGTACACAGAAGGCAGAATCTTGAAGATGTTGGAGATGGCTGGTGTGAAGGGTGTGCCGAGGTTGGTACATGAACAGCAGGTTTGGACTCAACACCCCGTCATGCGGGAGCTCCTAAACAACTCAACCCATATCATTCATACCCTTGTCAAGGGCTCCTCTCCATCCTCATACTATCTGTGCATCCTGTTGCATCTCGTTTCAAAACCGAGAGGCTATCCAATTTTCAATTTCACTTCACTCCCTGAGTTACTTGTCAGACTCATCGATTGTCTGTGTGGTGCGTTCAAGCTGCTACCATCTGGCACCAATAACTTACATCTTGTAGCCCATCGTGACGCTCTCAAGGGGCCATGCATACTTCACTGCGACATCAGTCTATTCAACCTCTTACTCGTCATGGCGATCCATAGCAAACCCGGTGAGGGTTTCCTCGATTGAGTATTCCAAGAACCCGAGAGAACCATAATTCGGGCAAAAATTCAGAGATTACTGCATTGTGGTCTCCTCGGTGATTGGGGCTATGCTGTCCCCATGGAGGAATCCTATTGTGATGACCCCACCCCCAGCGCTGTTCCTGGAATTTATGCCAACAGTGAAGTGGTACCACTATCTCAGTCTGACCTGAGAGATACGCATGATATCATCATCCCTGTGGCCAACAAGCCGCTCCTGAGCAATTCCAGTTCGTCGATTGATGCAAGTCCACTTCAACGCATGGTATGTTGTCGATTATCCATTTATTCAGCAGTTCTCATGTGTGCTAGGGTACATGGGTGTGGATGGCCACAGAGCTCAGCCAAGTAGGTCCTGGAACGCTGGTGGTGCATCGAGATCACCACGACTTGGAGTCTTTCTTTTACATCCTGCTCGCTGTCTGTCTCCTGTACGACCATCCTGGCAAACTCAAACCCACTAAAGCGCTTTCCCAATGTTTTGACCCGTTCTTTGCTGTAGCCCGGCCCAGCACCCTCAAAGTTGTCACCATTCAATCCGACTTTGGCTGGACAATGCAGATGATTCCGTACATCTCCCCATATTTCCAGCCTCTGATCCCCCTTCTTGAAAAAATTCGCAAGGAGCTCATATTACCCATCAAACTGCAAGAAGGGGTTCTTCAGGCTAATCAGGGTTTTACACACAACGAGTTCATTGATTCCATTGTCATGGTGCTCACAGAACTCCCAGAGAAGTACTGGGTACCGAAGGAGTCAAATACAAGGAATGTTCCTGTACTGCAAAGCAACAGCATGTCAAGTGCTAGCTCAATACCAGGCACTCCCTCCACTATCCCTTTCATGGTCCTGCCCGATGGTCCGCTGCCGCGGTTGCCTCTGATTTGGATCCCAGGCACATCCTCGACGAGTGGTTCCAAATGCTGTCTTGAAAACGAGGACAGGTCAGGCTCTCAATTGGCGAAGCGACGCTCTCCGGTTGGTGAGACTACTGACCTGCCGCCCTCGGGTGCATCGGGTTCGGACAGCGTTGATGTGTTGAGCCCCACTACAAGTTGGACCAAAATTGATATTTCTAGCTCATCCCTCCAGACTACATCATACCCTTAGTGCGCCTCCGTAATATGTAGGCATTCAAATGTGTGTACTAGACTTGTAGACAAGCTACTACTAGTACCCACTCGTCTTATGTAATGAAATGTCCTTGATGTACACCACCATGCGCCTATCACTTGCTTGCGGAACAAAATGGTGAAAACTCACTATGCAGTCCCTTGTCCTCTCCCCCTCTCCACAATGGCCAAGTGCAGGATCATCTACGAAAGTGACGACGATGACGACGACGTTGAGAACAGTACGAAGAGACCTCGGACGGTCCCAGACAAGCCACTCCAAGGTAGGTGTTATATACCTTGAATCCAACGCCCCAAGAACTCTAGTCAAGTTCTTGTTGGGATTCCCTCTCAACTATCTCTTCTCTCTATAGTCAGTTTGCGTGATTGAGTAACCCAAGTCTTTATTAGATTTGAGGTTGCCAACATAAGAACTTGACTAGTTTCACTTCTGTCACTCAATCCTCTACTCTTCTTCATTGTTACACATGGCCCCTAGCATTAAAGGGAAAACAGCCAGACTCGAGGCTTAACAAGATCTACCCTTATCCTTTACCCTTCTTGTGCACTTGTGCTACACATTTCCTTTATATGTATACCTACCCTATATGGGTGTGAAGGCACTTAGCTATCTAGGGCGGTGCAGCACTGAGCTTGAGCGCTCTTAATTGGTTTAAACACCAGTGCAAAATCCTTCAGACTTCTTTTTGCTATGTGCGAGTGTCCTCGTGTGGCACACTTTTTTTACTACGTTTACTTCATATGTTGTTGTGGTGCAAGAGTGGTACTGTGCCCACCCAACTTCGTACTACGATATTTTCTACAGCAAAGTCAAGAAGGTTTGACTTGATTTGCACCTAGTGGAGTGAGAAGATCCTCCTAGGAATTTTACATACCTTTTACGGATGATCAAAGCTGAGGACATTTCGATCCTCATCAAGAAAAGATCTCCATCCCCTTACGAAGCATTCGAGTTCAATGAAGATCCCAACGATGCTATCAAGATCAAACAAGAAGAAGAATTCCCACCACATTTCTTCGATTTCCTACACGCAGGCTTTACACAAGCCGAAGAAGAATTTCACCCCTACAAAGCTGAAGCCTGGTTTGTCTTATGACAACTAGAACACAAACTAGCCCAACCTGTCGTTCAGAGAACCAGCAGGACACTACAAGACAGACGAGGACTACAAAAGCCCAACACACTCCCCACCATCCTCACCAACCCCACACCAACAAACAATGTCCGCAGACGCTGCATGCATCGCCGCCCTTGAGGCACAACTTCTCGTGCTGATGAATCAGCTCCAACAACTCGCCAACACAGGCATACAAAGCACAAACACCGAGGTTAAAATCTCAAAGAAAGTCGAGGTTGTTCCAGACCCAAAGCTCTACGATGGGAGCTATGACAAATTTGATGAATGGATGATTCGTCTTCACATCTATATTGATGCAAATTTAGAAACTTTCGACACCGACAAGAAGAAAGCAATCGCCACGCTTTCCAGAATCGGGTCCAAGGAAGGGAAAGACAAAAATGGAGCAGGAATGTGGGCACAAAACCAACTCTCCAAATATATGAAAGGCTCCCTCCACATGTGGCCCGATGACGACGAACTTCTAACGTTGTTAAAAGACCGTTTTAAACCCGGCATGGATGCCGATAATGCAATGGACCAGCTCACACGAATGAAGCAAGGTCCCAAGGAAAGAACCAAGTCATTCCTAACTCAGTGGGTTGCACAATATGAAAGGTCTCAATGCGGAGACAACATGGGAGTATACCTCCTAGAAAAGAATATCCACAATGAGATCATAAAACACATCTTCGTCAACAGCCAAAGGAAGAAGTACGTCAACCCATACTTAATAGAAATCAAGAAGACAGGGAACCTTCTTGAATCTTTCGCTCTACGGAGCAACCAAGGACGAGTCTGGTAGAACCAGACACAAGGAAGCTCTTTGGGAGCACGTACCTATGGTGGCTGTGGTGACCCCATGGACATCAATGCTGTACGCACCGGAAAAGGCAAGTGCTTCAATTGCCAAGGACCGCATTTGGTTAAGGACTGTCCCAAACCAAGAAAAGAATGCAGGGAATGCAAGTTCCTTGGGGGAGGGCATAGCCAAAGGTGCAGCAAGTATCGCAACGTACGCGCGAATATGAGCGATTCATCTAGCACAAATGAGGATGCTGGAAAGGGAGCTGGGACCAATGTGAGAATGAAACAGGTCACAGCTATGGACTTTGAGGCCGCAAAGGCATATTTTGCAGATTTCTTGGCTAACAAGTTGGGAAAAGAGTAAAGTCGCAGAACGAACCAGGTGTTCTTGCGACTACAGACAAAAAGAAAATAGATAATCCTACAAAAAATAGTTTTTCTATACTTTCCTCTTACGTCAAATATGGAGAAGAAGAACATGAGTTCTTCGACTCCCAAAATAGGACATTAAATTATGATACAAACGACGAACTTTCTACTTCTCAAACCCAGACCAGGTCTCACAAAAGTGAGCTTGCTGCAGGGGAATGCAGGCTTAATTCGGTCAAGAAAAATATAAAAAAAATTATGAATGACAATATTTATAAAACCCCGGAACGGATCTGTCTCAGATCTGTTAAAATAAAACAAGAAATCAACCTCGAAATCAAGGTGGCCTCGGCCACAACCAAGTACAAAATGCACGACACACACGCGCTCCTAGACAGCAGAGCTAACGGCATTTTTGTAGATGCCAAATGGGCCAAGAACAATAAACTTTCGCTTACAAAACTCACACGACCCATACCCATATTCAACATGGATGGAACCAAGAATTCTGCAGGAGACATCTCTCACACCGCAGAAATTATCATCAACTACCAAGGACATCATGAGAAATTAGTAGCAGAAGTAACCAACCTGGGAAAGAACCCAGTAATTTTAGGATACACATGGCTGTCCAAACACAACCTGGAGATCGACTGGCAAACAGGATCAGTTCAACTCACACGTTGCCCCCAGACATGCTATCTATTATCCGACAGACCCATATTCGTCAGAACCTTAGAAGAAAAGGAAATGAACGACATGCCATACATATATTGCCGTCTAAAGAAGGTAACGACTGAGCAGCAGCAGAGCGCGCTGGTTACTGAGAAGACCGTGGAGCAGATGGTTCCCAAGGAATTCCACCAATTCCTAGATGTATTTTCAAAGAAGCATTCCGAAAGGATGCCTGAGAGAAAACCTTGGGACCACGCAATAGATATGAAGCCTGGATTTAAGCCCAAAAAGGGAAAACTTTACCCTATGTCTGTCGAGGAACAAAAGGAAGTTTCCGACTTTGTAGATGAACAATTATGAAAGGGCTACATCTGACCCTCCAAATCTCCACAAACGTCACCAGTCTTCTTTATTCCTAAGAAAGATGGAAAGAAATGCATGGTACAAGACTACTGTTACCTAAATGAATGGACAGTAAAGAACAATTATCTGCTGCCGCTGATCTCCCAATTGGTCGACCGATTACGGGGCGCGAAACTATTCACGAAAATGGATCTCAGATGGGGATATAATAATGTATGCATCAAAGAAGGCGATGAATGGAAAGGTGCCTTCATTTGTCACAGGGGAAGCTATGAACCATTGGTTATGTACTTCGGTCAAACCAATTCCCTGGCCACATTTCAAGCCATGATGAACAATATCTTCCATGACATGCAAGCAGTCGTCATAATATACATAGATGACATCCTCGTGTTCACTAAAAATGAGAACCAAGAGGAACACGATGCAATAGTGCTAGAAGTCCTCAAATGACTCCAAGAAAACGATCTATGTATAAAACTGGAAAAATGCACATTTCATACCAAGAAAATCGATTTCCTAGGCATGATTGTCTCAGAGGAAGGAATCAAAATGGAACCCAGCAAGGTAGAAGCCATCCAAAAATGGCTGGTTCCCACAAACGTAAAAGGAGTACGGAGCTTCCTCGGACTCGCCAACTTTTATAGGCGATTTATTAAAGACTTTTCAATTGTGGCTAGACCACTAAATGATCTCACCAAAAAGGATCTCACATGGAGATGGACAGAAAAAGAACAAAACGCGTTTGACACGCTGAAAGAAGCTTTTATTACAGCTCCCGTCCTCGCCTACCCAGACAATGATTGTAATTTCCGGTTAGAATGTGATGTCTCAGACTTTGCAACAGGAGCAGTACTATCTATAGAAAAAGAAGGAAAATGGCATCCAGTAGCATTCTCATCACACTCCATGATGGCAGAACAAAGGAACTATCCAATAGCTGACAAAGAAATGCTCGCTATTATTCACACACTCGAACAATGGCGCCATCACCTAGAAGGTGCTGAGAAAACATTTGAGATCTGGACAGATCACGCCAATCTCCAGTACTTTATGAAATCTCAGGATCTTAACCGACGACAAGCACGATGGGCACAATATTTATCTTGCTTTAACTATGAAATTATTAAGAAACCGGGCACCTCCATGGGAAAAGCCGACGCACTCTCACGAAGAGAAGATCATGCTGTGGGAATAGATCAAGACAATAAAGGAGTCACAGTCATACCTGCAGAACACATATGCGCTAACGAAATAACCTATATCCATGGATAAGAACAGAAGATCCTAGATCGGGTGAAAATTGCACAATCCACAATACACAAGTCCTCCCTATCTGGATTTGAAATTGACAACGAGGGATTCGCTAAATTAAATGAAAAAATCTACATGCCTGGGGAAAGTAATCTCTGCCAGGATATTATTGAACTATATCACGATTCCACGATAGCCAGACATGGTGGTGCAGAGAAAACTCACAAGTTAGTCTCACACTACTATACATGGGAAGGCATACGTAAACAGATAACGGACTATTGTTCCCGATGTGAAAGATGCACTCGGATGAAACCGACCACATGACCTCTGGCAGGCAAATTACATCCTAATCCTATTCCCAAGGGTCCCTGGCAGGACATCTCCACCGATTTCATAACAGACTTACCCACTTCCAATGGCTACAATAGCATTCTCGTGGTTGTGGACAGATTCAGCAAAGAAGCATATTTATTCCCATGGTTAAAACAATCACCAGCCTGGGAACCGCTAAACTATATTGAGACAACGTATGGAAAATGCATGGCCTCCCATGATCTATAATCTCCGATCGTGGACCACAATTTTCAGCACAAGTAATGAAGGATCTCGGCAAAATGCTTCAGATCAACTTATGCATGTCTACGGCATTCCATCCTCAAACGGACGGACAAACAGAGCGTGTTAATTGAGACCTTCAACAATATTTACGTCTCTACACTGCAGAAAAGCAA
>JBBPQN010000701.1:0-13075 GCA_038092575.1 Boletus subluridellus
ATTATTTGTGTTTATTGTTGTTATTGCTACAGCCTGTAAATCCTGCGAGTCCCATGTCACTTCTCCTTAGTTTCTGACATCAGACTCCAGGTATGTTTCCTGTCCATTGTAGGCATAAATACAGTTTCTGACATCGGACTCCAGCTGCATTGTTCAGCTGTCTAACACTATCTTGTCACCCATCATGTCATTTCACAGCTGATCATGCAGGACCTCAATATATCCTGTTTAGTGACCACATACTGTTTAACAGCTGGGATCTCACAGCTGGAGTCCACTGTCAGAAACTTAGATTGCAAGTAAAGTAAAATGCGACATACCTGGAGTCCACTGTCAGAAACTGGAGGAAAGGGAAGACAGTGGACTCCAACTACTGTAGGAGCGAACAACAAACAAACAAAAACAACAACAATGCGCCACAATGTGCCACAATGTTCTAAGTACGAAAATCAAGTGCACAATCAATGATTCCAACACATACAACATCATGATTGCAAGTAGCAATGTCAGCGATTCTATCCATACAAATGAAGATGACAATGATGAAGCTAATTTAATCAACCACAGGACCACCCTTTCATTCAGAGGGCTTGCAATTCATGAGCAAGAGAATACTAAAGTGGCAGCAAGAGCACTTATTCAGCTCCAGAATTACTCTAAACAGCCCAAACCCAGAACTCAAGTGCCATGTCCTCAACCTCACCTCATTATTAAGGGACCACAGGTTAGTCTTCTATTCCTGTGGCAGAACTGATACATGACAGTACTATGACAAGGCTCAGGCAAATGGTACTGCGAGGGGAAGCTCAAACAACAGTGTGAGTGGAAGCTCAGGTGGCACAAACTGAAGCTTGGACAACATTGTGAGTGGAGACTCAGGTGGCACAAATTGAAGTTCAAACAACAGTGGTGCCAGCAGAAGCTCAACAAGTATCACAAACAACACAGCTCAGGCTGTTCCCACTGGCAATACTGGTGCCATTGCTTCAATGCATCAAGAAAGAAGGCAGGTTGCTCAAAGAAATCAGTCAGTGGCGATCAGGGAGTTGAATGACAGGCCAGAAGATCAACTCAATCAAAATCGCATGCAAAATAACTCAGTGGTCCTTGTTTCCACCATGCAAGTTGATCATCTCTGTCATGACGCAGACACACCATGTATTCTTTTGTAACAATATGAAATTTCTTGTAGTGCCATGTTCTGATGTGTAAACATTCTTTTGTGCTGCAGATGATTGCATGGGTTTGAATTGTCAGAACATGAGATGCGATGAAATCCAGTTAAGAGGACACTACATGGGCACTACTGAACAGTTAAGGGACATGGTGGATAGTGTCTCAAACACTATGCAATAGTGTCAATGACATTGCAATAGAGACGTCATGACATTGCTTTTAAAGGCTAAACAACAAGGGGCACACAATGGCTATTGAGAGACAGCTTAACTATGTAGGAGTCAGCTCGAGTAGATAATGAATAACAATGTAAACAACTCATCTCAGTCATTGTGTGCAGACAACAGACTGAGGTGCTCGTTCTACGAGGCTTGTCTATATACAAGGGCAGATGAAATAGAATGAACAATGAATAAGACCCTAACAATGTGTGCTTGGGCCTGAGATGGGCATGAGTGCGGTCAAAACAAAGTATCGTAGTCGAGACAAACACATGAAACAATGTCAAAAGGTCAAGGCACTATTGTATAACAAACAATAAGAAATATCATGGGCATTCATCTTTGTGTCTCTGGTTTGGGCCACAAGCATGCCTGCTCAATCCAACACTCCCCTTCAAGCTGAGCACAGCCCAAGCTCGGAGGTGAAATGCTTCACCTTGGGAGACTGGAGCACCTTCATAAGCATGTCAGCGACCATGTTGTTTGTAGGGCAAAAAATCAATTGAAATTTCCTGTCATCAATGACCCAACGGATAAAGTGAAAATGAATGTCAATATGTTTAGTATGTGCATGGTACTGATGGTCCTTTGCAAGTGCAATGGCAGATTGGTTATCTGAGAAGAGTGTGATGGGGTGAGTGAGGGGAGCAAAGACTTCAGATACAAGAGAATGCAGCCATAAGGCTTCCTTTGAGGCATGTGTTGTGGCAACATATTCACTCTCGGTGGGAGTGAAACAATCTCTTGCTGCTTTCAACTCCACAATATGGCCCTGTCATCCATCAGAAAGGTGTAGCCTGATATGGCCTGTCTATCTTCTCCCGTGCTTCCATCTGCATCAGTATACCTGGTGAGCAGCTTTACTTCCCCTCCATATGTTAGGTGCAAGGCCTGGGTACTGATCATGTACCTGTAGATTCTTTTCACAGCATCCCAGTGCGGTAGCCCAGGGTTGCTTGAAAAACGGGAGACCTGTGAAATGGCATAGGAGATGTCGTCATGTCGAGTACCTAATGCTGCGTACATCAGCAAGCCAACAGCTTTGTGGTATGGGACATGCTGCATAGCAGCATGGTCAATGCCAGGGGGAGGGAATTGGATATTATTAGGTTTGACGTGTGGTTCCATTGGTGTGGACACTGGCTTTAACTCATCAAAATTGAAGCAATGGATGATGGAGTCTAAATAGGACCATTGTGAGAGAGCCTTCTCAGTTATGCATTACCTCAATGCCGAGCGACCAGTGAAGCTCCCCCAGATCTGTGATCTTTACTTGTTTCTTGAGCTGCTTCACAAGGTTGGCAGAGGTTGTGGCAATGGTACAGTCATCAACATGTACCGCTACAATAATGGGGGCATTTGTGACCTTTTTGATGAAAACGGCTTGATCAACTTCACATTGCTTGAAGCCATCAACTAGCTTCTAATACCATCCTTGACCACTTTGCTCAAGTCTGTACAAGCTTTTGTGCAACAGGCAGACTTGTCACAGATGGGCTGAATTGGCATAACCAGGTGGCTGGCACATGTAAATATGCTCACTGTTGAGGTAAGCCCCCTTAATATCCACCTGGTGTAACTCCATGTTGTGTTGTGCAGCTAAGGCGAGGATGGTGCAAATAGATGCGAGTTTAGCGATGGGTGCATAGGTATCAAAGTAGTCAACACTGGGGACTTGGGAAAAGCCTTGTGCGACTAGCCGTGCCTTGTGTTGGATGATGTTTCCAGTGGCGTCCTTCTTCGCACGGAATACCCATTCTGAACCAACTAGGTTCGCTCCTGGAGGTAAGTCAACTAACTCCCAGGTTTCGGCTTTTTGCAAGGTGGCTAACTCCTCTCGGATCCCTTGTTCCCATTGCGGCCAGTCCAGGCAGTGCTTTGCCTCAGCAAGCAAGGCAGGCTCCAGTGCCTCTGCTTCGGCTATGAACTCATTCAAGGCCAATGCTAACTCAACATCATTGTTGTAGTCAATAGTGGCGAGTATCTGGTTGGCTGTCCCCTCTTCCTCAAGCACAGCAGGGCCGTGATCAGGTTCGGGGGCCTCAGCAACCGGGTCAGGAAGCTGAATACCACATGGTGGGGTAGCGTCAGCGGCCTTACCATTTATGATGTTGAGGATGCGTTGGCTGGGTTTGCGAGCACATTTGGGGCAAGGTGGTTTGTCAACTGGAGGGTTGATGGGTGGAGCTGGATTGATAGGTGATGGAGCTGATTGTGAGATGGGTGGCTCAGATTTGGTAGTGGATGGGTTAGCAGCAGGTGACTTGGAGGTTGGAATGTATGCTAGGGTGGCATCATCATTGTTATGGTCTTCCTCCCCCTCAACACCCGGTGACGGTTTGTAGTAGACATTGCACTCGACAGTTATGGTGTGTTTGGTGGGCCAGTAGATATGGCAAGCAGTCTCAGTTTGGTTGTCAATTCCCACCCACCGCACTTTCTTCACATGCCAACTCAGCTTATCACCCTTCTCAACCTTCACGAAAACTTCAGATTCTCCACTCACAAAGATGATGCAGGTTGGGCTTCTTGCCAAAGGTGACTTCATAGGGCATATGGCCATTCAGGGGTTTGGTAGGTGTCTGGTTTTTCAGCCAGATGGCATGTCGTGCTGCTTCTCCCCACAGGAACTTCGGGAGTCCACTGGCATGAAGCATTGCACGAACTTGCTCAAGTATCATGCAATTGAGGCGCTCCGCCATGCCATTATGCTGGGGAGTATTGTGTGTAGTGAAATGCTGCTTGGTACCCTGCTGTTGCAGGTACAGGACAAACTCCCTACCCTGGTATTCTCCTCCATGATCAGAGTGGAGGATGTTCACCTTTGCCACAAGTTGGTGGTCAAGCCAGGCTTCGAAAGCTTGGTATATATTAAAGGTCTCACTCTTCTGTTTGAGGAGATGGATGTGGGTGAGTTGGGTTTTATTGTTGGTGAAGCTTTTTCAGTATATTCCTTGATGATCTTGTTCCATATGTTGAATGTGGTGGTGAGGTTATGGATACGCAGTGCCATCAAATCAGGAATGCACTGGTGGAGCAGATGCATGGTGAGGCTCTCATTGTTGTCCCATTTTTCCACAGTCATAATCTCATCAGTGCTGTGGGGTGACTGATAGGAAGGTTGTGTGGAGGTACTGTCAAAGTGGTTCCATAACTTCTTCGCTTTGATGGCAAGTCAAAAACAAATGGTGAAAATGGCCCAGTTTGTACCTTTGGCTTCAAGCTTGGGTACATTGCTGGGGAGTGAATCAGTAGGGACAGCATTGGACATACTTGCAAGATGAGGGGCTGGCACAGGGGATAACACAGGGCTCAATAACCTAAAGGCTAAACAACAAGGGGTGTGTGATGGCTATTGAGAGACAGCTTAACTCAGTTGTCATGTGTGGACAATGGACTAATGGTATTCACCTATTGAGAGACAGCTTAACTATGTAGGAGTCAGCTCAAGTAGATAATGAATGACAATGTAAACAACTCACCTCAGTCATTGTGCATGGACAATGGGCTGAGGTGCTTGTTCTACAAGGCTCATCTACATACGAGGGTGGACAAAATAGAATGAACAATGAATAAGACACTAACAATGTGCACTTGGGCCTGAGATGGGCATGAGGGCTGTCAAAACAAAGTATCATAGTTGAGACAAACACTTGCAACAATGTCAAAAGGTTAAGGCACTATTATATAATGAACAATAAGAAATATCATGGGCATTCATCTTTGTGTCTCCAGTTTGGGCCATGAGCATGCTTGCTCAATCCAACAGCTTTGCAATGTCAAAAATGTCCACATCAGCATTACAGGGGATGCTAGTTCATAATGCTGGACACTGGGGTATGCTGACTGCAACAATGCTCAAGCAAGTCACAGACACTGTTGAGTAACAACTTTACTCTGTGTAGTGTCTGCTCTGCATTTTTAGATGAAAGGGATGAGCCAACACCATCTCCTTCCATAATGATTGCACCTGTATTTATTTCTGGATCAAATAGTAATTCTATTTGCATTCCTATTTTGATCCAGGATAAATATGCTACAAAAATCATTGGCATAACTGCCCTAATAGACAGTGATGCAACTGGTTGTTTCCTCTCCAGAAGATTTGCTGAAAAATAATGGATATCCCTCAAACCTCTTCTTCATCCCATTACAGCCTGGAACATGGATGGATCATCAAACTGATCTGGTAATATTATCCACACCATTACAGCAATGTTAAACATAGATGGAGTTCTTGAGGAATGACAACTCCCTGTCCTTAATTGTGGAAAGGATGACCTCATCTTGGGACTGCCATGGTTATGAGAAGTCAACCCAATCATTAATTGGACTGCCAGTCAAGTGACCATAGACCCCTGATTGTATAAAGAGCAGGACTTCAACCACCCATGTGCACTCTCTCAACAGTATCTTTTCAAAACCTCAATGCTGATGAAACACCACTATTGAGCAAGACCTGTGAATCTCTTATTCACAACAGAAGAACATTCTTCTCTGTGCACAGGTACTCAATACCCAATATAACTTGAAGGTTCCAGAACACCTTCTCCAAAAGACTATGTTGTCAACCACCTTGGCCTAGAATGCAGGAACTACTAAAGTAGAACTCCTCCCTCTGTTCAAAGACTTCAAAGACATCTTTGACAAGAAGGACACAACCAACCTCCCTCCTTCCTGACTCTATGATCATGCCATTGACCTACAAGACACCTTTATTCCTCAATGAGCAAAAACCTATCTGTTATCTCCTCCTAAACAGATGGCCTGCAAGGAGTTCATTGATGAACACCTTGCCTCAGGGAAAATTATGCATTCAAAATCTCCCCAGGCTTCCCCTTTCTTCTTTGTTCAAAAGAAAGATGGAAAACTTCATTCCTATCAGGACTATAGATATCTCAATATGCATACTATCAAGAATGTGTACCCCCTCCCTCTTATCTCCAACCTTGTTGATTGTATCCACGGATCATCCATCTTCACCAAATTTGATGTATGATGGGGATATAACAACATTCTTATCAAACTGGAAGATCAATGGAGAGCCACTTTTGTCACCCCCCTTAGGTCTCTTCAAACCAACCATCATGTTCTTTGGCATGTGTAACTCTCCCACAACCTTCCAAGCCTTCATGAATGATCTCCTCATCCATTCTTTGAATCCCACCTTGCATGAAGAAAGAACTCAGAAGGTTCTTCAATGTTTTTGGGACCATGAGATATTCTTGAAACTTGAAAAGTGCACCTTCACCACCCCAGAAGTGGATTACCTAGGACTCATCCTCAACAAGGACAGAGTCAAGATGGACCCCACCAACCTTTGTGCCATCAAGAAATGGTCCCACCCTTTTTCTGTCCAAGAAGTTAGATCCTTCCTAGGATTTTGCAACTTCTACTGGAAGTTCATCCCTTTCTTCTCAGATCTCACCCATCCTCTCCTTGATCTAACCAAGAAAGTGCCCCTTGGTCCTGGTCTCCATCCCACAATTTGGCTTTCCTCACCCTCCAGAAAGGCTTCATGGTTCATCCAGTTCTGGTGTTCTCCAATACTACCAAACAGTTTACATTGATGACCAACGCCTCTCTCACTGCTTCAGGAGCTGTCCTGATGCAACAAGATCCCAATGGCAATCTTCACCCTTGTGGATATCTATCCCAAATGTTCTCTCCTGCAGAATATAACTATAACATCTTTGACTAAGAACTTCTCACAGTCATTTATGGACTTGAGGACTGGTGCCAATACCTCTTGGGTTCCCCCTTTCCTGTCAAGGTTCTTACTGACCATGAAAACCTCACTTATTTCAAAGAACCTTGAAAATTCTCCTGTCAACAAGCCCAGTGGCTTTTTTTCCTCCAAGATTTCAATCTGGAATATACTACTCTTCTAGGAACCCAGATGGCCCCTGTGGATGCCCTCTCCCACTGAGATAATGTTGACACAACCACAGATAATGAGAACATACAAGTCCTTCCTGACAATACCTTCTGGGAACAAATCCATACCCTTGACACCACCCTGGATTCTCACATTTGTAAATCCTCCTCCACTGACCCCCTCATCCTTGATGCCCTCCACTGGATGGAGGTCAACAAACCCCTATTTGGATGGTTCCATCCTTTGAACAGGACCTTCTTACATGGCCTTCTTTATTTTAAGGACTGCCTTTATGTACCAGAACCTGCTCACCACAATCTTGTCATGGCAGCTTATTCTTCCCCAGCATGAGGCCATGGTGGTTGCCTTTGCACCACTGCACTCCTCTCCTGGGATTGTTGGTGGCCTGGTCTCTCCTCCTTTGTCTGCTGCTTTGTCACAGGTTGTGTGATCTGTCAGTCCCACAAGGTTCTGACCCACCCAACTGTTCCCCCTCTCATCCCCCTTCCAGTTTCTACCTCTTGCCTTTTTTCCCACCTCTCTGTGGATCTCATCACCAATCTTCCTCCAGTTGACAGTTTTGACTCTGTCATGGTCATGGTTGACCATGGGCTTAGTAAGGGAGTAATTGTTGCTCCTTGTGCAAAAACTATCAATGCAGCAGGCATTGCCCAACTCTTTTTCACCAAAGTCTTCAGTCACTTTGGTCTCCATGATAAATTGGTCTCTAATCATGGCCCCCAGTTCACCTCTGCCTTTGCTTGAGAACTCACTCACCTACTTGAATATGATGTTTCCCTGTCCACCACCTACCATCCACAGACAGACGGGGAAACTGAATGTTATAATCAGGAACTTGAAATGTTCCTATGCATCTTCTGTGCCAATTCTCCCCATAAATGGCTAGAAATGTTGCCTATGGCAGAATTCACCCACAATTCTGCCATATGTTCCATAACAGGCAAATCCCCATTTTTCCTCCTTATGGGATATGAACCCCATGCCTATCTCCCATTAGGCAAAACTTTCCTCCCCACTCTCAAATCATGTCTAAACTCCATCACAGACTCCCAGAAAGAAGCTGAAGTGACTCATGAACTCACTCAGCAATACATGAAAGAACATCATTACTCCTCCTTCAAACCTTGGAAGGAAGGAGACCAAGTCTGGCTGGAAAAAAAAAATCTCCACCTACAAATCTTATCCTGAAAACTCTCCCCTTGCCACACCAATGGATTGCCTTTCCAAATTTCCAAAGTCATACAAAAACAAAGTCTTTGTTCCTGAACAATTACATACATATAGAACTTTTTACTATTTGTCATGATTCTCCCATTGATGGCCCTTCCAAACAAGCTTGCACTTCTCATCTCCTCACTTGTTATTTCTCATGGCCAGGAGTCACAAAAGATGTTAAAACTTATGTAGATAGCTGCCAAGTGTGTGTCCAAACACAGGAAAGATCAAAGACACTGGTAGGAAAACTTCTTCCATTACCTGCTTCTAAACAGCCATGGGAAGACTTATCAGTTGATTTCATTATGGGTTTATCCACTTTGCATGGTTATACAGCAATCTGCATAGTTGTAGATTGATTTCCAAACAAGTCATGTTTATTCCCACTTATAATATAGTTTCTTCAAAGTACTTAGCCATTATCTTCTGAGATAATATTTGGTGTATCCATGGACTTCCTTTGACTATAGTTTCAGATTGAGGACCCCAATTTGTTTCAGACTTTACTTCCAAACTATGTAATCTTCATTGCCTATTGCCCACAAACTAATGGACAAACTGAGCATATCATAAAGAACTAGAGCAATATTTCTGCTCTTATATAGCAATGTGACAGACCAAATGTGCTGATTGGCTCAAAGTCACTTAATTCCATCACAATAACTCTCTTACCACTACCACTGGCATTATTCCTTTCAACATCACATGTAATTATGCCTCTTGTATGGGTTTTGAAGGAAAAGCTAAAGCACAATAATTTCAAACCTTTTGAACTTATCAGTTTATATCTTACCTTACAAAATTTCAGACTTCAAAATCACACAACATGTACATAACCATGGGAGCCTACATGTGACCATGGTCTAGACAATAATATTATGACATGCCTTATTAATTTCCATTCATTCATTCATTTGGCAATACCTTGATTGGCTCTCCCATGTCCTCACCCTCACCCTCACTCTTGTTCTCACCTACTCACCCTCATCCTGGACATGTCAGTAGATATAGTTGCAGGTGCAGTCCTCTCAACCTATGCTCAAATCCATACCCATGGTCATGGATATGGATAAAGCTCCTGGTGTCCAGGGGTATACCCATGAGAATCTTTAGATGTTATCCAACTATCCTCCACCCAAGTCAGAAATATGAAAATTTAGCCATTTTAGATCATTATATAAGCAGTCACCTATATGGTGGGATTTCCACTACACTACATACATACATATGTGGAAATCCAAATTCCATTGTTTCAACTTTTTTTTATATCAAAAGGTATATAACCTTTTGTTAAAGGGAACTAACACTAGGTCTGATATACACTCCACATCCATGATCATTATTCACCTGTATCTTAGTACAATCTCACTTGATGGCCCAATTCAGATGCTTGAGAATTTTCTTAAACCATACTTCTCAAACCAAGTAGGCTTTAAGATCATTGACATTCCATTTGACTTGGATATCATTGCAACAACAACCACATGGTGTTCTACACCAAATTTGCAAATAAACAGGCTGAGGTAATTATGCATGCTAATGTGACCAATGTTCTGTTTGTGGTATCTGACCACAGCAACAAGAATGGTGATCTCTACCTTTGACAGTACTGCTGCAAAGATGTTGCCACTAAGGTCATTGAGGTATATTGTCATATCCCAGAAATCCTGTAAGTCCAACCCCGGTCCTCCAGACCAACTCCGTTTCTGTACATACAAACTCTGGCGTGTTCTCACTAGAGACACGACCCCTAACCTTCGGACTCTGTCGATACAACTTATGACATTAGTTACATTCCATTTTCTGATCTCCGTAAATACTAGTCCCGCTGCATATTCTCCTCCAAACCTGTGTTTCGCTTAGGAACACAGCTCCAGCTTTACATTACCTCTGACGCCTTTTACTTACAAACCAACTCCACCTCTGTTACTAATCCTATGTACCTCTGATGTATATAAACTCTCCATACTATTCCTGTACTTCTTCAGTTCAAATATCAACATAGTTTAACTCCTTCTCTCCGCTCGAGTCTTGAAGACTCTTCTCTGCACCCTCTGCTCGACTTGACATCTAGTATGTCTTAAGTCTACCTCTGACCCTCAGTAAATTCTGGGACAACAGGACTCCTAACAAGGGCGCACCACATACAGTCAAGCCAAGTCCCATCCGCTAAGACAACTCCAGAGTTCTGGAGTTCGTTCTCTCCTCGGAGTTTACCCGTACTTAACAGTATATTCGAACTCCCACTTGTTATGAGTCTAACCTATGGCTACACGCACTACCAGATCCCAAACCCACGCCATAGGCACAAATCCTCTGCCATCTCCCAGATACAATCCTCTCAGTGTTTTCAGAATCAGCCGATGTGGCCCAGAACTTGTCAGCCAATTCTGGGGCTTTTCCGCCCAACACACCCCAGGCTCCACCTCTCAAGTGCGCCCTACTCCAGAGTCCCCTACTCCAGGAGTGCGCATCGTCGAGCTTGAACTTGACGAAGATAGGAGCCAAACATCCGCCCAATCCAGTCACCGCTCTGACCACAGAGCGTGAGACCCCCATTTCCCTGACAATGGAGATGCTCCAGGAGATCCTGACTTCCCTGGAGATGATCCATTTGACGATGATCCCGACTTCCTTGGCAATGACAACAACCTGCCTAATAACTCCAACAATGAGCATGTCCTGCAAGATACCCTTGCTCTACTCACAAGCACCATCCAAGGCCTTGCTCGCTCCACTCGTCGTGCTGCCTCCAACTCTACCCCCTGCACTAAAGTCTGAGAACTGGATCAGTTTGATGGGACAGAACCCCGCAAACTCTGGGTCTTCCTAGTGCAATGCGAGTTGAACTTCCAAGACTGCCCCAAGGCTTTCAGCATGGACCACGCCAAGGTTATCTTCACGCAGTCATACCTAAAGGGCATGGCCCTGGAATGGTTTGAACTGGACCTTCTCCAGATGGAAGATCCCACACTCCGCCTTCTCTGGATGGACAACTTCAAGGAGTTTGTCCTCGAACTCCAGACCAACTTTGTCTGCATGACCCCATTGGAGATGCAGAGCACCAGCTCAACCACTTGTCCATGAAGGACACTCAGCATATCAACAAGTACGTCATTGAGTTCAATAGGATTGCTTCGCAAGTCCGCGGATACAGAGAAGGTGCCCTCCAGCACCATTTCTACAACAGTCTGCTGGACTGCATCAAAGACAAAATCTCCCACATCAGTAAACCCCCAACCCTCTCTGAACTCTGAGTGCTCGCTCAGGCGATTGACACATGCTACTGGGAGCGCAAGTCCAAGATCAGCCAACAGACAAAGAACACTAACCAATCCTCTGCACCCAAGTCCAACAAACCCTCCACTCCTGCACCTTCTGCCCCTCGCCCCTTCAACAGTGGCTCCAAGGACTCTAAGGAGTCAAAAGGCAAAGGAGCATCCACCTCTGCAGCTCTGAAACTGGACTTGTCGTCTAAATTAGGGAAAGATGGCAAGCTAACCAATGAAGAGTGCAAATGCCAGTTTGACAACAAACTGTGCATGTTCTGTGGACTCACTGGCCACATGGCTAAGGACTGCCCCAAGTCTACGTCTCAGGCAGCCAAGCGCCACACAGCGACCACAACTCCAGAAGCTAAACCGGAGGCCTCCACCTCAGAGACAAAAAAATAGCCTGTGACCTCCATGACTCCACATGGACTGGAGGTTGCGTTGAACCCACCCATGCACCCAAGGAGATCTGTCTCAACATGTCTGCTCTTTCCGATCCTAAGTCACTTATGCCCTCCGTTTCTTTAGTATCATATCCAATTCCTCCGTTTCCCATGCTTGTAGACTCCAGATCCTCTGACTGTTTTATCAATACTTCCTTTGTTAATAAACATGGACTTTCTACCTACCCCATGCCCCCGCTTCAACTCCACCTCTTCGATGAAACATCCAACAGCACCATTACCCAAGCCATCAATCTCTCTGTCCATTTCCCAACCAGTGATATCACTCCGACGACATTCTACATCACTCCGCTGGACTCTACCTGTTCCCTTGTTCTAGGACACAACTGGCTCATCCGACACAATCCGTTGATTGACTGGGTTACGAGCAGTATCTCTTTCTATGCACCTGAATAGAGCATGCCAGCACCCCCAAGCTCTCCTCCACAGCCTTCGGAATTACTTCCTCCGGCTGACCCCACCCCTGATCCACCATGTTTCTCTGATTGCAAGGCTCCACCCATCGTGCTCATCAGTGCAGGTGACCTGCCTTCACACTAGCCTGTTGCCTCAAGGGCTCTGTTCAGTTTAGCCTGCAACTTCGCTCCCAGGAGAGTGATCTCTGCTCCACTTCCCTCACTCCTCCAGAACAGGTCAACCTCTCCACCGTCCCTCCAGAATACCATGACTTCTCCAATGTGTTCAGCAAAAGCAAGGCCTCTACGCTTGCTCCACATTGCGAACACGATCTAAAGATTGACCTTGAGGAAGGAGCATCCCCTCCACTGGGCACCACCTACTCCCTTTCCCCTTCCAAACTTGGCTCACTCCGCATGTTCCTCGATGAGC
>JBBPQN010000702.1:0-13071 GCA_038092575.1 Boletus subluridellus
GGCTTTCCGATCATCCCTTCAAATTCACAAGTCTGACAAAGACGCGGGCCCGCCGCATTATCTACCTGGCAAGAGAATCATCTCATCGACCTTCCCCAGCCCAGATAACACCGACGCACACTTGCGGGTCAGCGGAAAGTCTAGAACGCTCGCTTAGCATTCTCTGGGCGGAAAAACATGGGTACCCACAATGAGGGCAACGCCAGCTCAGTAGTTCCATCCCCTTGACGAACGCCTGAATCCGCCAAACGTTCACAAAGACACCCGACCCACCTACCAACGACATTAGTCAAACTTGAACGTTTGCCGCGCAAACGCAGCCGCAGCCTCTATGACCGATCAAAGGCGCAAAAATCACGGCACCTTGGTACTCATATCGTCATAGTGACTGGGACTCCCACTTGATGCGGGCTGCTCGGGCTCAAGGAGGACATGTTCTCCAGGCGATAGTTGGGTGTCAACTGACGCGACACCATTCGGTCCGAGTACAAGGATGGTGCAAGCTCGATGGTACCACTCTACGGCAGGTGTGAACAACGCGGGATTCATGTCCTGTCAAGCACCAAGGACACGGTACTGACGGCGAGTGGCGCTGGGTAAAACTGCGTTCTCAGGCCAAGAAACTTGATGTCACGTCGAGAACGCTTGAAGGGATTTTAGTTGCATTCCACGTAGCCCAGCCCTGAGGCCTGATGTCGAAGTTCGAATGTCCATTTTCATCGGTTAGTAGCTGTAACTTAACGACAGCCCTAGGTCCCACGATCGTAGCATAAGACGAACTAATGGCGACGAAGAAGCCTAACAAGCGGTCAAGTATGGGAACGTGCTGTAGTTAGTTACATACCAACAGGAGCGAGAAATAACCCAGCCCTTGGGAAATTTCCTATAGGTGCGAATTGGCATGATGGTACTACAGACCATGAGTGCATCCTTAGTCGTGGTACTAGGAACTGGAACCCGCGAGTCCTGTGGCAGTGACCATGTTGTGCAACGCCATCTTCATTTACCACTAACAGCCGGCAAATACGTTCAAGCCAAGTACATACTACTACAAGTCAAATGCAGAGCGATAACTCAGGTACCTCTAAGTTCACGTTCTCATCTCGATTTTGACCGACCTCGACGCAGAATACAAGGAAGCATTCGCGCTCTTCGACAAGAAAGGCACGGGTACCGTCCCAAGGGAAACCCTAGGCGATCTCCTCCGGGCACTGGGCCAGAACCCAACACAAGCCGAGGTTGCAGACATCGTCGCTTCTGCGCCGCGAGAAGTGGACTACAAGGCCTTCTTGACGGTCCTCAATCGACCTGACGGTTTCAAGCCCGCAGGAACACCAGGTGGGGTTCTTGTACAGTGATCGGGGGAAAGATTGGCTAACGCCTGGTATAGAGGAGTTCATTCGGGGGTTCCAGGTGTTTGATAAAGAGGGAAACGGTTTCATTGGCGCCGGAGAGCTCAGATATGTGCTAACTCAGCTCGGGGAGAAGATGTCGGACGAGGAGGTGGATGAATTGCTCAAGGGAGTACAGATTGGAAAGTATGTCGTGACATCATTCCATCGACCCGCTCTGACACTCTTTGCAGCGATGGCAATATCAATTATGAATCTTTTGTCCGCACTATCCTAAGTCAATAGATCAAACCTCGGATACTTTACTTTAACCCGGCACATTTACTCTTGGAGAATGGGAAGACGATCGTTCCTACTGTTCTTCCTACTGTTACAGGATTGCTTGAACGTACATGCCCGCTAGGAATATCTACAACTCGGATCCCAGATCGTAATCACCTCAACTCAGCTATGAACGTTTGAACAATCGATCCACTCTGAGCGACTGAGGACCACGCGTGGCGCCTTGCATATCCATTTCACGATACATTGTTCGGCCACGGCAACACCGATGGCATCTCACTCTCAACAAAACAAGTGAGCTATGGCAAATGACAGTGTTGAATTGGGTTGAACTATTCGCCGAATGTCTGTGCCCGTTGAGGGCCTAAAGAGTCCATCCCGTGACGACTACAGACGTAAGATAATACATGCGTATTCGATGCGTGTGGTTGCGAGCGTGCGCAAAAGAAAACTAGAAATACAGCTCAAATTGACATCCTGCCGTTGAGTATTAAGCAGGGTGCTTCTCACAGGGGACGAGCAGTGAATGTACGAACGCGGAATGGTGGTCGACAAAGCTTCTCTCCATCAAGCGGCCACCCTGAACTCGAGCACCGCAGACTCGGCAAGATCATACACCTTCTCCAACCGCAGGCCAGCTGCAGACCTGTAAAAGTACGTCATCGGCATTGCTGGACCAAACATGAAAAAGCGAGGCCAACAACTCACCCCAACGCAATCGAATCATCCAGCGTCCTCTCCTTTGCGTTATGCACAAACCACATATTCAAGTCCTGTTGATACATCCGGTTGTTCCCGTTCCCAAAGTTAGGCAACATTGGTTCGGGTGCAACATCTGCGCCAAATGACTTCGCGTTGGTATTACTACGGCAGGCGGGGGTCAAGACATAGTCGTCTATTTGCAGCGAAGGGGATTAGGCATGTCAGGTCGAATAGGCAATCAGTGCGGAAAGAACAGTAAGGAAAGTAGGGACGTACGGATCAGCAACCGACTATGGGGAGCCATAGCCTTTCTTACGTTCCTGATGATAATCGCAGCCTCTGCGTCAGGCCAGTCGTGAATGATGTTACGGAGCTAAATGAACATCAAAACCAAAATCCGTCCCATCCGAGGGAAAAGCAAGAGAACCAATACATACATAGTACACGTCTAGGCCCTTGACAGGAGCTTCTTCGAAGAAGTTGAGAGGAACGAGTTCAACCTGGTTGTTTTGTAGTGCCTCAGGCGCGTCCTTGGCCCAGATCTATGTTATAACAAAATCAGCTCTCCGTAGTTGTCACATAGACGTGAGGACACTCGTCTTGCGATGCACAGACAAGCTGATTGAAAGACAAAAACATAGTATGTGCTCACATCCTTGGCTTGAACCAAAACCTCGGGCAAGTCTTGATTAATGATCTTTAGGTGCGGGTACTTTTTTGAAAGAGGCACAGAAACTGTCCCGAAACTGGCACCGACATCGCAAACACTCTTCACTTCATTCCATGGATAATCTATGAAATGATGATGTTGATGGCCAAGATGAAAACAAGGGGTATTCACTTACTATGCAAGATCGAGAGAGAGCCCATGATATAGCTAAGCCCAATCATAGCACGGTGATAGTTCTACTCAAGTGTATGAGAGCCTGATCCATAAAATGATGGCTAAACGTCTTACTTCGCGTCTCTCAGCCTGGGGATGCCATAAGGTCAGCAAACATACACCACACCTGAAACGACTAAAAATCATCCAGAGGAATCGACTTACGTCCTGCTTCATCCAATCGAACCAACCACCCTTGAAACCGTTCTGATTGAGTGCATAGATAACGGGTGCCTTGTCCGGATCGTAACTTGTCGCATACTCTGGTTCTGTCATCGATTCGTACAATACAACTGCACCCTTGGAGACATCCTCGGCCTCGATACGCGAGAGAGCGCCCGGGTTGGAACTCGAGAGTGTAACAAGTGAGATACGGTTGTTGGCAAAAATATTTGGCTCGACTGGGATCGGATATGAGTTGCGAGGTATGGGATATGGGTGCGCCAGGCGGAAAAAAAAACCTTACCTTCGGTGAAGCATCCCTTGGTTGCAAGGAGACGAAGCACACGAGCAAGTTTCCCCTTCTCTAGATTGACCAGCTTGGCAAGCTCATCGACATGGAGACCCTTTGGATACTTCTCAAGTACATCCGCGACCTTTGCACGAAGAACGACGCCAACACATGCCCATTCGAAAGACATTGCGAACTTTGAGAGTGTAAAGACCGCTCAGCTATTTCCCCCGTCCAAACTTCTCCGATACACAACTCACATTCTGAAGAGTGTGCTGAGGTGGTGCCAGCGACGCACATAGCTGCTGGCAGGCACCCTCGAGTAGTCTTACAGCTTTCTTCAGCGCCACGGTATCGATTGCGAAATCAATGGGGTGATATGTCTTCGAGTGGATCGTAGGGACTTCGTTACCGCCTTTCTTGTACTCGGCGATGGCTTGGCGGGCCGATGTGTTGATTATCTCGAGGAGAGCTTCAAGCTGGGCTTCAGCTGACATGGTTAAAGCCGATCAAGTGGGAGGAGGTGGAAGAGAGGATAAATTGAAAGACACTCCGAAGTCCACCGTTCCTCAGCCTTTATCTCCCAGACTGATAAACCAGCCGAGGACCTGCGTAAACCCGCTGTCCTGATGGAGCATATCACCAGGCGACATGCGAAAATTCGGGGACTAGATGGGACATCCGACCTGATGGCCCTAGTGATGCCACGAACAAAGGGATTCGACTGTGGATGAATATCCCCGAACTCCCAGGGATGGGAAAGAGGACCTGTCGGTGGTGAGAGAGAACGGAACAGTCCTTGTCCTGATTCGATGGTTTCGTCTCACAGGAAGCAACTCTGTGGACGTGAATGGGAGCACCCGAGCCATGCTAATCTCGGAAAATATACCTCGGCCTGAATTGCCCCCGGCGAGACCCCATTTGTGGGTTCTGGATACTCTTTGCTTATTGCTTGTTTGTTGTAACACCTAGTGAACAAGTCAGGTATTGGTTATAGCAATGTTGAAACCTGAATTGAAGGTGTAAAATGTACATTAGCACATGACACGTCGGGAGTTTGTAGTGACCCTGAACATGGGGGGACATCGTGCAAACCAAGCCATACATCTTATCAATCTGTCAACCACTTACCTCGGCATCTTTGAAAGACAACAAGGCTCGATGATGCTCTAAATCAACAATAGAAAAGTCACACAAATCACCATACTCCACATTCATTTTATTGATGGAAGCATATTAAAGGTGACACCCGGCACTACAAACTCGCCATGCACCAAAGGGTTACTAGGATACTATGGGAATGGCCAGCTTAGTTGATGCCAAGGGCAACGCTGATTCCGGCGACGATAGACAGCAGGAGGTCAACAACACCGCACACGAGGGAAATGACAGGACCAAGGACACCGGAGAGGGAAGCGTTGACGAATATCTGGAGGCACCCCACAAGGTCGGTGACGGCATGCCTTAAAAATGGGGATGTCAGTCCATGAAATGGTTGTCAATGCAATAGCAACAACATACAGCAAGTTGCAAATCACATCCAGGATGGTACCAACAGCGTCCGTACCGAGGGTGATAACAATCGTGACCAATGTGTTCAAAACCGCGAGGACGAGCTGAAATTAAACAAAAGATTTAGAAGTAGAATAAACTCGAATTCAAACCACTTGCAGTCAAGAGGCCGTAGATGGTTGCGCAGAGACTGGTGAGGTCAAGGCCAGTCAAATCAACCTTGACGGCGGCCTGGAGTTGAGCAACACAGGTCGAGACAACAGCATTGATCTGGACCACAATGCCAGAGACAGCATCGGGGGTGCAGGAATCACCCTTCAGGCCCGCTACACATTTGATAAACAACGTTGAGCAAAAACACAAGGAGAAAAAACATACTCAGTTGGTCGCTCAGAGGCTGGATGTGAGTGGTCGCGTTGGCGATGATGCTGATCACAGGTTGAAGAGCAGCATCATTGCCATTACCACCCGTAGGGGAGACACAAGAAGTGTCCGCAGGGGCGGAGGCGGGTGCGGCAGCGACAAAGCCGGCGGCGGCCAAAAGGATAGCAGGGATGAACGAAAGGACGCGCATTGTGAACGAGTTTGGAAAGAGTGACGGGTGTCAAAAGACTGGAAGTGAATAGACGAAGACGAGACGGAACTCTGATGAAAGAAAAGCGGTCTGGGTGGGCTTTTTATACACCTGGCAGCACGTAAGGGCACGAACTCCGATATGGATCTGGGTCACCCACCCTGACGGTGACTAACGAAAACATAAGTAACGACGAGCCTGACGTCTGGAAGTCACATCGCAATCACAATCACTTGAATGGACTGACCTGACTGGGCTGTGTGCCTCCTGGCCATTTGATCGGAAACTGAAGAAAACACGTCAATCAGTTGACTTCTACGGGCTGAGGAAGCGCCAGCAGGCAAGCCAGAAGACGGTCATCGTGCCAACAAGCTCCACAACTCCTCGTGGGAAGAGGCGGGCTATCGAGCATGATGTAAATGTCTCGTCGTACCAACCTTATAAGACCGATATCGATGATCGATGTGACAAAGCTTGTAGGCGTTAACGTACTTTCACGTAACGAGGCCTCAAACGCGTTGCAAGCCCTCCTGTCACTCAGGATGTAAGAGCTGTAGATTTTATCATCGACGGGAGTTTCACCGGAAATTCACTGTTGGTTGGGTTGATTTTGGAGGGCCATAGCCAATTTTTGCGGCCGCACGCGCACAAGTGGTAAGCGTTATTTGCGCTTGTTATTTTCTAAAGCTTATGGCGCCGCAAGGTGCCGGTGAGACCGGCGAGCTGGAAGTCTCAAATGAGGCTACGTCTCTCTAAAAACAGAGATGAAAGAGAGCCAATATATATAACTACCATACTTTCAGCTCCTACTCGGTACTGGATAGGCTGCGAAACTTAAGACGATGCTTCTGACGGTCACAAAAGTTTGGAGCATCCGAATCTCGAATAAGTAGGTGCAAGGACTCGTTATTGCGACAGGTGCCCTCGGAACTTGAAGTTCATCCGTACACTTACACGCTCAAGATCAATGAGCTGTTCGGGAATTCTCGAAAGCCCGATTTGTCTTGTCCTTCTCTCCAACTTGGCGCGGCGCGAACAGGAGCTCCGCGAGTATTCTTACTCTCGCCGTATCGCAGAGTCCCTGACCCTCCTCCTGGTGATAGTTATTTGTTGCACAATCTGTAAGCGGAGTGACTCCGTTTCCCATAAGGTGTTCCCCCGCCCATTGGCATTTATAAACCAACTGGTGGCCAGATCTAGATCATGGTAAGCAAGCATATTAGTATTCCCATCGGTTCAATGATTGATAACTGACGAGTCGCGTGACCCCGGGCATATATATACCGGGGAGCGCAACCTCTGATCAGGCATTAACCCACGGAAGATTCTTCCCCGTCAATCATGTCCTCGAGCAACTACGCGACGACTGGTTCCCTCAACTACTACCTCTCCCCTGCCGATGGCTCTCGGGCTTATCACAACATCAATGCCGACAGCAACACAGGCAAACATGGTCGCAACTGGGTTGAAGATTGCCATGTCGTCGATATCGAGAACGTCCGCGGGTCGGAGGACCAGTACAAACTTGACAATGCTGGTTTCCAGCTTGGAAAGGAGGCTTCAAGGCACACTCGCTTTCTGGATGATAAAGAAATCGAAGCAGAGTACTACCCCGAGTGTGCAGAGCTTATCAAGAAACTCACTGGGGCGAGCAGCATCGTTATCTTTGACCACAGTGAGCTTGCCATTGTATCTCATCTATCTGTGATGGCGCTGTTAACTACATGGATGCTAGCGATCCGCCGCCGTCGACCTGGGCAGGCAGATGACAGTCCCCAGACGCGCCAGCCTGTCACTCTTGTACACGTAGACCAGACAACAGCGTCATCCATTGCCCGCGTTCATCGCCACCTTCCCCCTTCCGATGCACCCACGTTGCTCAAACGGCGTTTTCAGATTATCAACCTGTGGCGTCCGATCTCACACGCTGCGTTTGAATGGCCCCTCGCATTGTGCGACTTCCGTAGCGTTGACGTGAAGAAGGATTTGATGCCCGTTGCGCTTATTTACCCAGATCGCGAGGGAGAGACATATGGCATCAAGTTTAATGAGGCACACAAATGGAAGTACGTGAGGGGGATGGAGCCGGATGAATTCGTTTTGATCAAATGGTATGTGTCTCTCTCCGCGGCTTGGTGGGAGGAAGTTGTGACAAAGACACGTATAGCTTCGATTCCGTGCAAGATGGAAGTGTGGCTATGCTTGCTCCGCACACTGCATTCCAGGACCCGAATAGCCCCGAGGGAGCGCCTCTTAGAGAGTCCATTGAGGTCAGGGCACTAGTTTTCTACGACTACTAGAATTATGAGGGGGAATTTGATAAGACGAAGTTCTTGTTTTTTTGTTCCACACATGGCGTTCGAATTCGCCGTGCACTTGGTTGAATGAACTTGAATCATGTCGTGCTATCGAGCAACGGAACAATGTCCGAAAACAGTTCCTACTTCCTTTGGACGGATCATGACCCCGCACCACTATCGATGTCGATCCCATCACTGGCGAACGCACACGCAGTTAGATCCCAGATGAACACAAGTACGTCTTTATCGAGACGGCATCCGTGGAAACGGGCTCTGACTCAATACTCGCTGGATACTGCTGAGTTCCAATTTATGAAGCGTGCGGCGAAGCACGAGGATCATGCCATCAAGATAAATATTACCCTACCGAGGCCTGGAAGTGACGGGTACTTCAATGGACTTGGCCGGCAGTGATCGATTGATCGTTAATCACAGCAAGCGTGACTCGATCCTCGCATCCCAAAACTGTTGACCGTCTGGTTGGTCTCCAGTCCTACAGATCAGTACCACATCATAGGGCCGGAATTGTTGAGATGGACAAGACGATGGGTCAACTCGTTGTGCTGCAACTTGTTCGATTATCAAAATGCTCCATCTGCGGCTGCTCGGTTGTACCGACACCTGAACTCAAAATAAGATAGTTAGTATCGGTATGATTCTACGACATGATGATACAGCATGAGAAGCAGGGGCGGAACTATGGTATGATAATGAGGTAAATCTCGTCAAGATCAGTACTTGTGTGCAGTGTCAATGTGAGGTGTAATGCGACGGAATTCAGAGGAGGAGCAAGCGGTTCCGTAGGCTGCGATTCAGATTCCTTCGGTAGCATTCCAATACTACTTGTCATGACGTCTTCTTCATCTTGACTATCCATTCACCCATCGCTCTCCGAGTCACCTTCGAGTTCCATTTCACTCAAATTGTCCTTGGCCCACTTGAGCGCGAAGACAGACGCCTTGAGGGATTTCTTGTTGGAATACTTTTGGTAAACGTATCGCGTCACAAAACCATCTTCGAGAAGCTTCCTACAAATCCAATGGTGCCCTGTTTCTAGACACTCTGCGGTGAATCCAGAATGGTACGCGAACGCTGTATCCTAAGCGCGGACACGTGCCAATGAAATAATCATACTCAGCGATTGAGCCTGTTCGACACGACTCGTACTAGTACACTCACCCAATCACCTTCGAGCATCGTCCTCGCACTGTACATCGCCACGGCTGCAACGCGGCTCAGGTTGTATCTCAAAAAGCGCCGTTCCAATAGCGTGACCTCGGCCAGGAACTTGCTTAGTGTTCTCGTCTGAATGTCGAAGTCGTCGGCCGTGCTTATCTTTCGTAACCAGGAATACGGAGTACAGCAATGCGAAATCTTGAAGTCCAGTTGTTGCAACATGATACGCTCGCCTCTGAGGATTTCGTCCGCAGAATATTCATTTATTGTAATTGTGACAAATTCGGTGACTGGTGGTGCCAAAATTTCTTCATACTTTGCGGCGATGAACATGGCAACGACACCGATGAGCTGAAGTTTGTTGAGCGACACGATTCGCCTCGTGAGGAAACGATCAACGATATTGATGGTGATCCAGAGTGTTTCAGGAAGCATGTGGTACCGTAAATGTACTTGCGTGAGCCAGTCGACGAGGATTTCTCTCTCGTGCCAAGTAAATTCGGCTTGCCCATCCATGTAGTTGGGGTCGGGCTTAACCTCGTCCTATTGGTAATGAACGTTAACTTTCAGTCGATAAAATGCGCGCACGCGCAGAATGTGTAAAGCTTACCTCAAGAATTGACATGTATTCGAAAATCTCACCTGAGTACTGGGACACGAACACAGGGTCCGAGTCTACCAGAGGGCATTGCGCATACTGGTAAATGACGTCCCGCAGAGCCAGAGAGTCTTCCTTGTACTCAGGGGAAAAGACTCCATCGTGATTACGCGCTCTCCCCAAGATGTAATTGGTCTCTTCGCATCCTTCTTCGAAATACAGCTGACGGAGCTGGTCCTTGCACTCCTCCTCCCAGTCATCCGCAGAGTCTGGGTTCGCTCGCGTGATTACCACCATTGGATTGACCTTTCTACGGTAACACTCCAAGTAAATGCTGCGAGCTTGTTTCCAGGATGAGGGGTCATCTAAGTCGGAAGCATCCATGCACCACACAAGGATCGGGGATAGCGGGGATTTGGTTGATAACTGGCAAACACGATTGATGAGCTCGGAACAAGGATGGACATCGCTGATTCCCTGCGTGTCCCAGAGTCGACAGCGCGAGCCAGTCCCTAGCAGTGCTGGATAACAATTCGTCTCTTTGGTGCCTGCACCCAAATTGCTTGATACTTGGGCGGCGCAATTCGGAATGCCTATGATCATGTCAACGAGTGAGCTCTTTCCGACGCCCGTTTTTCCAAAGAAATGTATGTCTATTTCCTGTCGGTGAGAATATCACGATGTGTCCGGTTATCACGGGACTGTGAACTTACGTTCTTGTCCTGAGTTGATGCGAATCGAAACACTGAGCATAGTTTGCATTCAAGTGCCCAACAACTAGAGCCGCCCATGCAACAGCCGAGGATACGATGCAACAGAGTGTCCCCATTAGCTGCAATGGTATCCACATCGATGCCTTGTCGGCTGAGGTGCTGGACCAGTTTTGCTGTCCTCTCCGAAAACAGGACCCTTGAAGGCATCGGCACCTCGAACGACAGCAAATATTCCAGTACCATGACGTAGCCTTTAGATGCAGCCCAGGCGAGAGCTCGGAGAATTTGTCCGAACGCAATGGTCGCGGCGAGGTCACATCCGAGTTGTACGAGTCTGCGTAACATAACGAGGAGATATTTCTGCGTCATCCGGTATCGCGATCGCCGATATCGATCTTGATCCAACATGCATAGAAGGCGTGTTTTATCATCGACACCGGCCGCCCATTCGACAAATTCATCGGTTTGTAAGAGCCTTGCAACAAGAGCTGGCTGGTACGGGCAGTGGTGCCCATCGAAAATATTCGATAACAGCTTCCGAGGTACAGTGGCATTCCAATTCATCAAGAACAGGTCAACCAACACACGGTGTCCCTGGATCAGAGCAACCTCAAGTGGCGAAACTTTGCGAGACCTGTCAACATCCCAGCCTGAAGTGTTTACGTTGACACGTCGTGCCACCAAGCTTCTAGCGTGCTCGATCTTGCAGAAGTGCGTGGCATAAATGAGCATGTCCGGTCCATCCCTTGCCTTGGAGTAAATATGATCAAAGAAAGCGCGTAGAAATTGTACGGGAAGCGAAACAACCAGGATGCCGATGATAAAGTCGCGTTTCGGTGCAAGCCACGATTTATAACGGGGATATGTGGAAGCCAGCTTGCATATATGTTCCCACTCCAAAGGGTGGCGTTGTATATCCGATCGGAGAGCAACCATAGCATCCAGGACCTCGTTATTGAACGGATCAAGATGGGTGAGGTGATTGAAACCGCAGGTAAGTACATAATCGAGGAGCGGTTGTGACTTCCGCAAGGCGGCTTCATCGCGGATCGTGGATTGGGGTCCCTGCTTGTTAGGGGGTGCTTTTTGGTGTTTGATGGAGGCAGCAATGTAACACATGCAGAGTCGGGATACCTGGACATGAGATTTCTGCAATTCAACATGATACGCGGACAGCATCGTGCGAGTAAGGTTTCCCATGAGATATTCCTGCATAACAAGGCACTTCAGCGAAGAACAAGGACAGATAAGTCACTGCAACGTACCTTGACACTAAAATGAGATAGAATAACTATGTCAGTCTCTTCATTGTATATCACCAGACTGCTTAAGGCATCTAGTAATGCGGCTCCATGAACAGGTCCGATATCGTGGTCCAACACTCGGCGATCGAGATCAACTGAAAGCGCTTCCACAATCTCGATCAATTTTAGAGGCCGTAGGGCAGCCACAAGCCAAGCCAAGGCACGCTGGGCAAGCTTCCTTTCTGATCGTCTTTGATCGATTGCGTGGAGAATTCTTGCATATGTCGCTTCAAGACCTATTGGGAGGCTGTCGAGCGCTTTTCGGATTTCCCGCGCTGTTACGCATTCTTTGAGGGTGTCGATTTGACATTGAATCCAACGAAACCTAGGACACGAAACAGTGAGTTTGGAATTGACCATATGAAACAGTACATCTCACATTCCATCAGCCTTACTCTGTAACGTGGAGCAAATATCCCTCTTTAATTCGACGGCCAGAATCCTTAATCGTCTGTGGCCATCTACCTCTCGGATGATATGAAGCTCGATATCGGCCGATACAGCCTTTGCCATTTTATCCATAGAGATCGACGTAACATCGACCAAACCATCTTTGATGACCTGGAGTGGGCGGCTGGTAACGAAGAGTCGCATCCCGTCCCTGCTTAGCCGGCAGAGCAGGGAGAAATTTTTCAATGTCTTTACACTCATCCAACCCGTCGATGATGATGAGTGGCTGTCGACTAAACTGCTTCGCCACACGCGACACAAAGAGAGCCAGGCGGATGACATTTTTGAGGATTGCGGAACTGCCTTCTTTCTCTGAAATCAAGTCGTTGACTAGAGTTGTGGGGCCTCTGCCTGTACTTTCTCGAAGTTTCCGGAGCAGTTGCGAGAGAATGGAGCGCATCACTTCTGCGGCACTCGTCGACCGCTCGTCTCTGAAATCGCAGTAGAAAAATGCCAGATGTTCATCATCCTGTATGGAGACCTTAAGATCCTCGATTATGGAAGCACTGTCACGGTGATCAGAGTCGGAATCATCACAAGGTATGCACGAAACGCACGCTAACACCGATTTTCCTGCACCCGCTGTGGTCATAGTCTGATAGCAGTCAAAAAGTCCGTCATATTAAATAGCATACCTTTCCCTTGTAACCACAGGAACGCGTCCTCCCCATGCCGCCACGCCTTGTATGCATCCGTTCCAGGCAACCATGTACAGGTATCAGGCTGGCGTAGGGAGAACGTTTCGTCATGTTTTTCCGCGCAATTAAATGCATC
>JBBPQN010000703.1:0-13062 GCA_038092575.1 Boletus subluridellus
TCTACTCTCTAACTTTAACCTACACAATCTACCGTGTGCTTAGGTTCCCAGCTGGCTCGATCCTCTCGCCGCTGGTCTCATTTCCCTCTCCTCATCGTGCTCTTCGTCCTCAGAAGAGTATATACTCGACGCTAGTCATGGTGGGACTAGTCGTACTTGAAGCCTTCCGCAGATCGGAAGCTTGGTGCTAGGAACTTGACACATGTTGGTGTCACTTGTTACGCGGTCATAACACTCTGACTGTTTTATCGATACTTCCTTTGTTAATAAACATGGACTTTCTACCTACCCCGTGCCCCCACTTCAACTCCGCCTCTTCAATGGGACATCCAACAGCACCATTACCCGAGCCATCACTCTCTCCATCCATTTCGCAACTGGTGTTATCACTCCAACAATGTTTTACGTCACTCCGCTGGACTCTACCTGTTCCCTTGTTCTAGGACACAACTGGCTCACCCAACACAATGCATTGATTGACTGGGTTACAAGCAGTATCTCTTTCCATGCACCTGAACAGAGTGTGCCAGCACCCCCGAGCTCTCCTCCGCAGCCTCCGGAATCACTTCCTCCGGCTGATCCCACCCCATCTGATCCACCATGTTTCTCCAACCGCAAGGCTCCGCCTATTGCACTCGTCAGTGCACCTGCCTTCGCACTGGCTTGTCACCTTGAAGGCTCCATACAGTTTAGCCTGCAACTCTGCCCCCAGGAGAGTGATCTCTGCTCCGTTTCCCTCACCCCTCCGGAACATGTCGACCTCTCCACTGTCCCTCCAGAATATCACAACTTCCCTGACATGTTCAGCAAGAGCAAGGCTTCTACGCTTGCTCTGCATCGCAAACACGATCTGAAGATCGACCTTGAGGAAGGAGCATCCCCTCCACTGGGCACCACCTACTCCCTTTCCCCTTTTGAACTCGGCTCACTCCGCTCGTTCCTCGATGAGCACCTAGCAATGGGGTTCATCCATCCCTCCTCCTCTGCTCACGCTGCTCCAATCCTCTTTGTCCGCAAGAAGGATGGTTCCCTCTATCTTTGCGTCAACTTCTGAGGACTAAACAAGATCATGAAGAAAGACCGCTACCCACTTCCCCGCATCTCTGACCTCCTAGACGCTCCGAGCCACACCAAGATCTACACCAAAATCGACCTCCAGCACGCATACCACTTGGTCCACATCGCCGAGGGAGACGAATGGAAGATGTCCTTCCGGACGCGCTACAGCTCCTATGAGTGGCTAGTCATGCCATTTGGTCTTACCAATGCCCCTGCGGCATTCCAGTGGTTTGTAAATACCATCTTCGCTGATCTCCTTGATGTTTGCATCATAGTCTACCTGGATGACATCCTTATCTACTCCAAGGACAAGGCCTCCCACAAAGAGCATGTCTGAGAAGTCCTCCGACGACTCCGCAAACACGGACTTTACGCTAAGCCAGAAAAATGCAAATGGTCCACTGACACTACTGAGTACCTAGGCTATAACATCTCTCCCTCCGGTCTTTCGATGTCTCCAGACAAAGTCCAGACCATGAAGGAATGGCTGGAACCTCGGAAAGTCAAGGATATCCAATCCTTCCTCAGATTTGCAAATTTCTACTGTCGCTTTATAGCAAATTACTCCGATATCGTTGTTCCTTTAACCCGCCTTACCTGCAAAGGTACTCCCTGGAACTTCTCTGACGACTGTCGCTCCACCTTCTGCAACCTAAAGGAAGCCTTCACCACTGCTCCGATCCTTACCCATTGGGTTCTGGACACTCCATTGATCATAGAGACTGACGCCTCCGATTATGCTATAGCTGGCATCCTTTCCATCCGCTGTCCGGATGATGAAATTCGGCCTGTCGCCTTCTACTCACGAATGCTTTCCGCTCCGGAACTCAACTACGACACCCATGATAAGGAACTCCTCACCATCCATGAGTCTTTCCAGACTTGGCAACATTACCTTGAAGGCTCCGGCACTCCGATCGACGTCATCACAGACCACAAGAACCTGGAGTACTTCGCAACCACTAAAGTCCTGACTCGCCGGCAAGCCCGGTGGTCAGAGTTCCTCTCCCAATTTAACATGATCATTTGTTCCCATCCCGGTCACCTCAGTGTGAAACCTGACTCCCTTACTAGATGCTGGGACATCTATCCCAAAGAGGGGGATAAGGACTACGCTCGTGTCAATCCACACAACTTCCGCCCCGTATTCACTCAGGAGCAACTCGCTTCGTCCCTCCGAGCCACCTACCTTGCAGCTCTGGTACTCCGAGCTAGCACCCTCTTCGATGTGGAACAACTCCACAGTGATATCCTTTCCACGCTTCCCTCAGATCCTCTAGCCGAACTCCACATGTCTGACCCTGCCAACTCTCGCTGGTCAGTCAATGAAGATGGTTTCCTCCGTCTCAACAAGCGTATCTATGTCCCCAATGCTAATGACCTCTGACTCCGAGTACTCTGGTACAAACATGACCATCCGCTCTCCGGACATTTTGGCCAGAACTGGACTTTGGAACTGATCCGCCGCGAATATACCTGGCCAGGAATCAGGACATTCGTCAAGGAATACGTTTCCTCCTGCACATCCTGCGCCCACACGAAGGTTCCAAGACACTGGCCTTATGGATTGCTGAAGCAACTCCCCATCCCGGAGAAGCCATGGAACTCCATCTCCATGGACTTCATTGAACAGCTCCCTGCATCCTCCAGATACACTGCCATCCTCGTCGTCGTGGGCTGCTTATCCAAGCAATGTATATTCATCCCGACGCACGACACAATCACATCTCCAGAGCTTGCAAAGCTCTTTCTACTCCACGTCTTTTCTAAGCACGGAGTTCCCTCCCACATTACCTCCGATCGAGGTACGGAGTTCGTGTCTCACTTCTTCCACTCACTCGGGAAAGCCCTCGATATCCGTCTCCACTTCACCTCTGGTTACCACCCCGAAGGAGATGGTCAGACAGAATGCATGAACCAGACTCTCAAGCAGTACCTCCGAGTCTATTGTAATTACCAGCAAGACAACTGGTCTGAACTCCTGCCTTTAGCGGAGTTTGCATACAACAATGCTCCGAGTGCTACTACCAGAGTTTCACCATTCTTCGCCAATAAAGGCTATCACCCCAACGTCACTGTCCATCCCGAGCGCGACCTCACCTCCGCAAAAGCATGAGAATACTCCATTGACCTCAACTCCCTCCACCAATTCCTCCATGAGGAAATGGCCGAAGCCCAGAAGCAATACCAAGGACCTGCGGACACTAGGCGAACTCCGGCACCGGACTTCAAAGTCGGTGACCAGGTTTTTGTCAAAGCAGAGTATTTCTGCTCTACTAGGCCCTCTAAGAAACTCTCCGAGAAGAACTTAGGGCCGTACACTATCATCGCTCAGGCTGGTAGCCTCTCCTTCACCCTCCAACTCCCAGACTCCATGAAGTCTGTTCACCCGGTCTTCCATGTCTCTCAGCTGGAACCCTCCGTTCTGAACACTATCCCGAACTGTACCCAACCTCCGCCACCTCCAGTTGAAGTAGATGGTGAACCGGAGTTCGAGATCGCGGAGATCCTCAACTCCAAGATAGACCATTGATGCCGGAACTGTAAACTCCTGTATTTGGTACGATGGTCCGGATACGAAGGTACTGACAACGAGACTTCCTGGCTACTCGCCACTGAACTCGGTCACGCCTCCGAGCTCGTGCAGGATTATCATCTCTGGTATCTGGACAGGCCCGGACCTCACTCCGCATAACCACGAATGAAACTACAAATTTGACAAAACTAATTACAATGAGGAGCAGGCGGGCGCGCATATTCTACACCTCCGACTCGCTCTCTCCCTCCGCGTCGTCCGCCTCATCTTCCTCCTCGTCCTCCACCGCCGCTTCCACCTCGCGTTGTGCCACCACACTGCACTCCGCCTCCGCGTCGGCCACCACCTCCACCACCTCTGACACCTCCACCCCCTCCGACTCCGACTCCTCCAAGTCCATCTCCGCCCTGTACACCTCCTCCACCTTGAGCTCCATGAGCCTCCCCAGCAGGCAGTTCTGGTGATCCAGCCGCCTGCAGAGACCCCAGATCAAGCCGCAGAGCTCTGTAGTGAGCTCTGATGGCACAACCGAGGCCTCTGTGCTCATCGACGCCCCCGCTCCCTTCGAGCCACCCTGCTCCGGCTCCATCTGAGCCCTCTTCCTCTTCCCCCGCAGCGACTCTGCCTCCACCCTCTTTCTCCTCCGCTCCAACTTCTCCACGCCCGGCCTCACACACCTCCCCTTTGCCTCGATGCACACCGTGCATGAAGTTGACTTACCAGGCCCGAGCTCACACTCGAACCCGCGCTCTGTGCACCGCTTGCACTCTGGCAGCTCCACTGCCCTCCCCTTGCCCTTGACGGAGCTCTGCTCCACCCGGACTTGCTCAGCCTACATTGGTTAGCATGCGTAGAATGTGAGTAAGCGGCCACTTACCTGCTTTCTGGCCTCCTCCTCAGCCTTCCTGCACTCTGCCGCCTGCCGGGCTGAGTCCTGCTCTGCCCTCCACTTCCTCGCTGCCTCCGCCACCTTGCGCGCTGCCTCCTCCTCCTCTGCCTTGCACCTCGCAGCTGCCTCCACCTCAACCTTCCTCCGTGCCTCCTCCGCCTTCTTCCGCTCCTCCTCCGCTTTTCGTTCCGCGTACTTCATGGCGCAGGTGTCGTCGTCGTCGTCAGCGCACTCCGCCAGATGCGTGTCAGACCAGGTCTTGAGGTCGTCATTAGTGGACATGGTGGTTTAGGATGAAGAAGGACGGACACACAGCATTGGAATTTATACACCTCCGAGCGGCACCCACAATTTTGGATTCCAAATTTCCACTCCGCATTGTGCCTTGCCTAGGCCTTCAGAGGTTCAGGCCTAAGAGGGGGATCCAGAAATTCAGTAAGTCCAACCCCGGTCCTCTGGACCAACTCCGTTTCTGTATATACAAACTCCGGCACATTCTTGCTATAGATGTGACCCCTGACCTTCAGACCCTGTCCATAACTTACGATACCTTATGTTCCATTTCTTGATCTCCATATATACTAGTTCTGCTGTATGTTCTCCTCTGTACCTGTGCTCCGCTTAGGAACACAGCTCTGGTTCTATCTTACCTCCGATCACTTACTTACAAACTAGCTCCACTCCGTTAGTAATCCCCTAGGACTCCGTAGTATATAAACCTCCGCAACTCCTGTATTTCCCTTCAGTTCAAATATCAACTTAGTCTAACTCCTTTCCTCCACTCAAGTCTTGAAGACTCTCTCTGAAACCTCCGCTCGACTTGACGTCTAGTACGTCTTAAGTCTACCTCCAACCCATCAGTAAATTCTGGGACAACAGGACTCCTAGCAAGGGCACACCACATATGGTGAAGCCAAGTCCCGTCCGCTAGACAACTCCGGAGTTCTGGAGTTCATCCTCCCCTCGGAGTTTTCCAGTACTTAACAGCATGGACACTTGCTGTGCCACTCAGGTTGTCATCCAGTGACTTTGTGTAAGGGGGTGATAGATCCTATGCCTTAAAATCACACAAGTGAACAATACTGAACGGTATTCACCAAATGATGTGTAAAGACAAAAGTAGGATGTGTTACAGATTTCTTTCCTTTCTACCCTTCTAATTACACCCTTGCTCATTCATCTTCACATATGCAAGAGGGCTTCGCCCTTATGGCATTGACCATGTGATATGCCACTTTTATGGATGATCTTCTGGATATGGATGAATAACCTCCTTTAGGCAGCTCTCTTGTACTGCTTCGTATTCCCCTCAACCCAGACAGTCTGTGCACACTCTTATTTAGTTGGTCTGTGTGCCATTCCTAGTAGTATAAATACTTCGCCTTTGTACACTAGTTCAGTATCTAGTTCTATGCAATCTATTGCCTAGAATCTGGTCATTCTGCAAGTGGTTAGTCCAAGTGATTAGTCATAGCGAGACCCCTAAAAGCTTCTTAGTGTCTTCACACTACACTTGAGTGTGTGCTTTGACTAGGTTCTATGCATCAGTGTAACAAAAGAACTAGATCGTCCAGTTTCCCTCTGCTATCTAGCACAAGGTCCCTCCTACCACCATTTCATGGCAAAGAGGAATCCAAGCTCCCTCCCCTGAGCAGGAGCAAGAAGACGTTGAAATCACAGTACCTCCTCTAACTACCAAACCCACCGATTACCACTATGATGACCCTGACTTCTGGACCAGACACTCTGCCACCCCTGCCCCTTCTCCCCAACCACTCCCATTTAATCTTTGTCTGGAATGTGAACAGACCTTCATCTTTCGCAACTGACTATTCCTCCAGCTGTGCCTCCATCACTACAAAGCACAACTACCGAAGAAAGAGCGGAATCTCCACTAGAATTCCCCATGGATGTCGACAAACACAAGTCAGAGATTAAGGCAGGACTGCCAGACGATTTCTCCAGTCACCCAGATGATGCACCACAATGGCTGCTGGCCATGAAGGCCTACTTCCAGATGAACGCTTGCTTCTACAACAATCGAGCCAAGACCCTTACCCTCCTTGCCAAGATGAGCAAAGGTTGAGGGAAGGACTTCTCCAAGGGTTGGTACCAGAGGATAGGAGACGAAACGGTGGCAGACAATGCTAAGTCCTTCACCACTGTAATGGAAGGCTTCATTAAAGCCTTTACCCTATACGATGTCAGAGCCAAGGCCCGAATCGACCTGGGAAGGTTGAGGCAAAACCTCAGGGATCCCGATGGGCTGGACGACTACAACCTCCAGTTCCAACTCCTTGCTGGAAAAGCAGAGATCACGGATCAAAAGGTGTTGATTGAGTGGTACATCAACAGCCTAGACAGTAACCTCTCCAACTCCATCCTCATGATGCCTGTCGTCCCTGACTCTATTGATGGCTGGATTCAGAAAGCCTCTCAGTTCTCTGGGCAGGCAAGGAGGAGAGATGGACTCCAATGTGGAAAAGCTTTCATTCCTGCATCTATATGGGCCCCACCCCACCAGACTCACACCGCCCCTTGTCATGACCCAAATGTCATGGATGTGGACGCTCTCCACCTTACCCTGGTTGAGCATGCCCGTCACATGAAGGACAACTTCTGCTTCATCTGTCACCAGAAGGGATGTCGCACCACCAACCACCCTCGCCCCCCCTACAACAGCAACCCTCCTCATAACAACAATGGACCCCCACATCCCCCTAGGAACCCCCAGAGGGTCAGAACTGCCTCCACCACTCCTACTCCAGATCCAGTCACAGCTTATGTCGCTAACCTCAGAGAAAGGAATATTCCCAAGGAGGATATCCTACAAGTGCTCAAGATGTGCTATGAGGAACAACCAGAGGAAGGAGGAGAGACAGTGGCAACCACTAAGATAGAAGCAGCCAAGGATTTTTGAAATGGAGGGAAGTCTTGACGTCTTCTCCTCCCCTCATTATAGCTCCTGTATTTGTATCAGATTTGCATGCACAGTCAATCCAAATCCTCCTCTCTCTCTATAAACATGCAGGAGCAGAAATTGTTGATGTTACCACTCTCATTGACAGTGGAGTGACCAGATGCTTCATCAATTGAGACTTCATCTTGAGACATCACATTCCCACCACTCGACTCCTTAAACCACTAAAGGCTTGAAATGTGAATGGAACCACCAACAAGGAAGGAATTATCCGACACCAAGTGTCCCTCACTCTCCAAGTAGGAGAAATTGAAGAAGAGTGAAAGCTGATGGTCATCAACTGTGGATCCGAGAATGTTATTCTTGGTCTCCCTTGGCTTAAGGACCTCAACCCCATTATCAACTGGGCCACCAGACAGGTCACCATCCCGGACCAACTCCCTGTCCCCCATCATGATTCTCTGAGGGCCATTACCCAGCGATACCTCATCCAATACCTAGATATGGACCCAGATCTTCACATCACTCAGATGTGGAAAAAGTGACTCAATCGCTCCCTGTCCATTTCAAAAACCACCATTGTGACGGAGATTGCCTTGAAGACAGAAAAGGTAGAGAAGAAGCTTCTGCAGCAATACTCCATTTTCTGAGACATATTCGAAAAGAAGATCATTGATGAACTACCTCCCTCCTGATCCTTCGATCACGCCATCGACCTCAAAGAGGGCTTCACTCCAAAGGTCACTAAGGCCTACCCTCTCAACCCAAAGGAACTCAATGCCTGTAGAGCCTTCATCAATGAACACGTCAAGTCCGGAAAGATAGTCCCATCCAAATCACTGCAGGCTTCCTCCTTCTTTTTCATCCCGAAGAAGGATGGGTCGGTCCATCCCTGCCAGGACTATCAGTACCTTAATGAACATACTGTCAAAAACGCCTACCCCCTCCCCCTCATATCTGATCTCATGGACAAACTAAAGGGATCCCATCTCTTCACAAAGATGGACATCCAATGGGGATATAATAATGTGCTAGTCAAACCCGAAGACTGCTGGAAAGCAGCCTTCATCACCCCTTTTGGCCTCTTTGAGTCAACAGTAATGTTCTTCAGGCTCTGCAATTCACCCGCCACCTTCCAGGCCCTCATGGACCACCTCTTTGGAGACATGATGGCAGAAGGATGGCTTATTATCTATGTACATGGACAACATCCTCATCCATTCCTCCTCTCCCACCGTTCATGAGGAACGAACAAAACATGTCCTCAAACGACTCCAGGAGCATAAACTCTTCCTCAAACTCGCGAAGTGTTCCTTTGACATCAATGAGGTGGAGTACTTAGGAATGATCGTGTGAGAAGGGCAGGTAAAGATGGACCCAGTCAAGCTAAGTGCCATTGATGACTGGAAACCCCCAACCTCTGTTAAAGCAGTCTGGTCGTTCATAGGGTTCTGTAACTTCTATAGGAAGTTTATCCCAGACTTCTCGGCCTTAGCCCACCCCCTCATTGAGTTGACAAAGAAAAATGCCCCCTGGGAGTGGAAGGAACCCCAACAGGCCACCTTCCTTGCTATCAAGGGAGCCTTCACCAAATGACCAGTCCTATGCCTCCCTGACATCCTCTCCCCCTTCTTTGTCATGACCGATGCATCCCTCACAGCCACAGGGGCTGTTCTCATGCAAAAGGACACTAATGGTGACCTCCACCCCTGCACTTATCTCTTCCAGACCCTTTCCCCAGCAGAAAGAAATTATGACATCTATGATCGCGAACTCCTTGCTGTCATCCACACCCTCAAAGAATGGTGACACTACCTCCTGGGCACTTCCCACCCCATTACAATCCTCATGGACCACAAGAATTTGACTTATTTCAAACAGCCCAGGAAGCTGTCTTGCCGCCAGGTCCAATGGTTGATGTTCCTACAGGACTTCAACCTGACCTTCCACCATCTCCCTGGCACCCAGATGGGCCCAGCAGATGCCCTCTCCAGAAAGGATGATGTTGTGACCACCAGTGATAACCAGGATGTCACCCTCCTCTCTCCTGACCTCTTCATTCAATCAATTGATGCAGCCCTGGCTGACAAGATTGCATCCTCTTCCCCCACTGACCCCCTCATGCTCGATGCTGTTAAAGCTCTTGCCGATGGTTCCTCCCTCTTCCCCTGAGCGGCCCAGATGGACTGGACCTACGACCACCCCCACCTGTACTACAGGAATAGGCTCTTCATTCCCAAGCCAGCCCAGCGGGATCTCACCCATTCCATTCACGAAAGTGACGCTGGGGGACATGGTGGATATTTCCACACAGTCAATACCCTCCAACAGGATTATTGGTGGCCTGGCCTCACCACCTTCATTTGTTGCTTCATCTCGGGTTGTGCCACCTGCCAGGCCCACAAGGTTAACATCCACCCCTCCACCCCACCCCTGACCCCGTTACCTTCCTTGGCAACTCGCCCCTTCCAATCTGTCTCCATGGATCTCATTACAGATCTCCCCTTTCTCTGGGATTTGACTCCGTCATGGTCATGGTTGACCATGGCCTTATGAAGGGGGTGCTTTATGCCCCTTGTCTCAAAACAATTGATGCTGCTGGTGTAGCACTCCTCTTTTTCAAGACAGTCTTCCACCATTTTGGATTGCATAACAGATGCATCTCCGATCAAGGACCCCAATTCACCTCTGCCTTCACAAGGGAACTGGCCAGGCTCCTCAAATACAACCTGGCCCTCTCTACCACCTACCATCCCCAGACCGATGGCGAGATTGAGTGAGTCAACCAAGAGCTAGAGACCTACCTTCACATCTTCTGTGATGGACACCCAGAGAAATGGGCGGAACTCCTTCCCATGGCCAAGTTTTCCCATAATGCAGCCATTCATTCCATCACCAACAAGTCTCCCTTCTCCTTCATGATGGGATATGAACCCCGCCCTTATCCTCCAATCAGCAAAATGTTCCTCCCTGCCCTGGAGCAATGATTGGAAATACTCGGAGATGCCTGATTGGAGGCAATCGCAGCACATGAAAAGGCACAAAGAAGCATGAAGAAGCGAATCTCCTTCAAATTCCGCCTGTGGAAAGTAGGGGACAAGGTATGGCTAGAAGGAAAGAACCTTCACCTCCACTATCCCTCTAGGAAACCTGCCCCCAGACGAGAAGGACCATTTGAGATTGCCCAGGTCATCCCCCCAGTGGCATTTCACCTTCGCCTCCCCAAAACTTGGTAAATCCACGATGTGTTTCATGCCTCCCTCTTATCTACCTATTGGGAGACTTCAGAACACGGTCCTAACTATTCCAACCCCCCACCAGATCTCATCAGAGGAGAAGAGGAGTATGAAGTGGACAAAATCCTCTCACACTGTGGAACATGAGGTCAGAGGCAATACCTGACTTCCTGGAAAGAATACTCTGCAGCAGAGAACACCTGGGAACCAGAAGGAAGTTTCAAACATGCACAACCACTTCTTTATGCTTATAAGCTTCGCCACCCCAAGGACTTCCCCTCCCCATCCTCCATCTAAATCATCTTCGCAATGGCCATCACCTGGACTCCCCCCATCCACTGCAACCACTTTTCCATCCCTCACTGCCATATCCTCTTTGCCTCTGTCCTAGAGAACCCCGTCACCACCCTTATCATTGAAAGAAACCGGGTCTTCACCTACAACTATGACCTCATCTCCCTCACCCATTTTTACTGGTTGTACACCACAATGAGGTGTACAATGACCCGGTTGACCCCAGATAACCAACCCCCCTGTCTATGCTGCCTCCCTGAATGGGGCCATTGCTGAGGCAAGGGCCCTTACTTTAGATTTACTTTGGAATCAAGGGTTCAGCGCGGTCATTGACACGCTCCCTCCTCTTTCCATCTCCCCCATCCTTCACCCTCTCATTCTCTCCATGTCAGAACTGGAGAGGGAGATCTACTTCTTCCAGGACCCCCTCAACATCCCTGCCACCCCCACTCCTCACCCCTCTAATCATGGAGCTACTCATGAGGGTATTAACGGTCAGTCCACCTCTCCATCTCCCACTCCCGTTCCAGTTCCACCACCCTCCTCCAGCACTGTCCCCAATAGGGCCACATCTCCTACAAGGGCTCGCTCTGAGTCAGCCGAGTCCTTTTGCACCAGCGTCAAGGGGATGCCAGCCCCTCCAATGCCAGCGACCTCTCTCCCCACTCTTAGGAGAGTCCACCGCACCCATCTCTCGCAGGAGGAACAACAACGACTCAGACTTGGGACCACAGTCCTTGTCCCATTGGGCCCACTGGTGGGCGCAAGAAATCAATGAGGAAACGTGGGTCATTCCCACTCTCCCTGCTGCATCCCCACCCCGGAACCCCTTACCGTCGTTGTCCCTGCTCACCCCATCTCCCCTGCTCTCTCTGCTGTCAGCTGCCAACCCTTCGCTCCACCAGTGGCCCAATCCCCTCCCCAGCCCCATGTTCCTCCCCACCATCATCTCAGATGCTATGAGTGCCACTCCACCGACCACTTCCGGGTCAACTGCGCACAGTACATCTGTTCCTACTGCCGCACCACCACCCCTGGACACATCCAGGCTTGATGTCCTCATTGAATCTGTTCTCTCTGTGGAGAGATCAGACACATCACCGACAACTGTGTCCTCTGTGACAACGAGTGGATCAACTGGGACCACGACCCCACCGACTATGAGATCAACAAGGGAGACCAGTCTGGGCAGGACTGAGGGGGCAGAGGAACAGACCCAGCTGGAACTGGAGGATATAGAGGAAGAGTCAGAGTCTCTTCCATACGAAGAGGGTAATGTTACGGATTTCTTTTCTTTCTACCCTTCTAATTATGCCCTCACTCATTCATCTTCACATACATGAGAGGGCTTCACCCTTATGGCGTTGACCATGTGATATGCCACTTTTATGGATGATCTTCTTGATATGGATGAATAACCTCCTTTAGGCAGCTCTCTTGTACTGCCTTGTATTCCCCTCAACCCAGACAGTCTGTGTGCACTCTTATTTAGTTGGTCTGTGTGCTGTTCCTAGTAGTATAAATACTTCACCTTTGTACACTAGTTCAGTATCTAGTTCTATGCAATCTATTGCCTGGAATCTGGTCATTCCGTGAGTGGTTAGTCCAAGTGATTAGTCATAGTGAGACCCCTAAAAGCTTCTTAGTGTCTTTGCACTACACTTGAGTGTGCGCTTTGACTAGGTTCTACGCATCAGCATAACAGGATGCCCTACAAGTAACTAGGCAAAATTTTATATACTAGACATGGCACATGTGATATTAGAATCACATGTGCCCAGTAGTTACTGTTGGATATATCTGTACATTTGGCCCCTAACTCCCTCCCTGATTAGAGCCAGTTATAGGCTCAAATGTATTTAAAAAGAGAAAAGGAAAAAAGGAACAGTACAGATGAAAAGAAAAAGAAAAAGAAAAAGAAAAAGAACAAGAAAAAGATGGAAATGTATATGTATGTATATACACATGAGGGTTATGCCTCATGAACAATCCAAGCTGCGAATTTGGAGGGTTAAGCCTCCTTAGTATAACTGGGGTTACTGTTAAGGTCGGGCAAACTCCGAGGGGAGAACGAACTCCGGAGCGCCGGAGTTGTCTATACGGACGGGACTTGGCTTCACCGTATGTG
>JBBPQN010000704.1:0-13056 GCA_038092575.1 Boletus subluridellus
CTGCCGTCGCCTTCCTGCCAACCACAATATACAACAACTCTTCATGAAAGGAATAACTTCACTATCACGAGTGAGCGGAACCGAGCATGATCAAATCTGTCGGTTTCTGCTCGGAATCATCATCGACATCCCTCTACCTGGCGGTTTCAGTGCTGCATGCCTCCTTCATGCTACGTGGGCAATTCTTGACTTCATTTACTTGGCACGTTATCCTTGTCATATGTCTGACACACTCCCCCTACTTGATGATGCTTTGAGTCGGTTTCACGCAAACAAAACAATTTTTGTTGATCTCGGCATCCGTGCCCACTTCAATCTCCTGAAACTCCATTCCCTCTGTCACTATATTGAAATGATCCAGTTATTTGGCACGACCGACAATTACTCCACAGAGTACACGGAGCGGCTCCATATAGACCTCGCGAAAGATGCTTACCGCGCGACGAATCACAAGGAGGAATATTACCAGATGACCAAATGGCTCGAGCGTCGCGAGAAGGTCCTTTGGTATCGAAGTTTCGTCAGATGGCGACAACAGGGAGATACTGGGCTCAACAATCGCCTTCCCCCAGACATGTGCTATGCCCGCGTTATGAAGATGACGAACCACCCTTCCGTCCATCGGGTTATGTTGAACGATCTCAGTACTACCTACCGTGCACGTTTCTTTGTCGACGCCCTCTGCCGCTTTGTGGCACGCTTGCAGCAGCCCGGTCTCAATGGTACACAGCTCGAGCGCGCAGCGTGCAGTGTTGCCCTGCCGTTTTCTGCCGTCCCCGTCTTTCACAAGATCAAATTCCACTCAATTGACGGCCTGGGTCACGAAGTAGAAGACCAGACTGTGGACGCTATCCATTGTCATCCCGATCGGCAGGACACACGAGGGAAGATGGTTCCAGGACGCTTTGACACAGCGCTCGTGAAAGTGGGAGAAGGAGGGGATGTAGGAGTCAAAGGTGAGTATATTTAATTTCCACCTCAAGAGCCTGGGATTGACTGATCCGGTGTTGTGAAGGATATCGAGTCGTGCAAGTACGTGTTGTATTCACGCTCGCTGGTCATGCGCGAGAGTATTTGTTTTCCCCCGGTACTCCCATTCCTTCACACCTGGCATATGTCGAGTGGTTCACGGCTTTCACCACCCCAAATCCCAACCATGGCATGTATAAAGTTTCCCGTGCGCTGCGAAACGATGAGCGTTTATGCAGCGTCATCCCGGTCTCAGACTTCCGTCGTAGCATTCATCTCATTCCCCGTTTTGGTAGGGTTGCTCCTGCACATTGGACGAGCAGTAACGTGCTCGAGCAATGTGATAGTTTCTATGTAAACCCATTCAGTGACCGGCACGCATACATGACCATTATCTAGGGTACTAGTAAGCTACACTAGCTACTTGTGTTCAAACTTAGCAGTCTCCGACTCGGTCTTGATGCAATGGAAATGTTTGCATTTGCGAACAAATGTCACAAAATGTATACATTTTGACACATTCTGACACACTCTGACGCAATTGTGTGGTTATGCGGATTTAGGTTTTTCCTGATGTGTATTGTAAAGTCAATGCTGTGGTAGTTGTAACTGGAATCGGCTTGGAAAAGAATAACCCCACTTGCGCATGTTGCAACACACAGTTCTGATCCTTTCTTCCATATGTAATAGATGGCATTGAGCATCCACTACCTGGAATTGATGGACCCACTCCAATGTGGCATGCTGTTCAACAAGGCAAATGGAAAGCTTTTTCCTGGCCAATTGAACACTGCACTGAGCACAAGTTGCTTTGAGGACTAGCCTGGCACCATGAGCAGCTGTGTCTTCATTGTCATAGGGATTATACTGTAGATCTAAGAATAGGAACATTATGATATTTTTTGAGCCAACTCAGATGCTCACCTGATGAGGAATTGACTACACTCACGTTGATGCCACCACACAGGCACAGGTCGAAATCACAGGAAGAACTTGACAGAGATGCGAGATGTAAAGGGGATTGTAACTTGAACCTGTCCAGACCACCAAGTGGATTGGAATTATGGGGAGAATGACTTGATGGACTTGCAGAGGCAGGATGTAAAGGGGGTTGCAAACCCATCAACTGATTCAATGAGGGGCAGATGGGCATGCTGTGTTGTGAGAATGAGGATGAATGTTGATGTTTCCCAAGGGAAGAGGGTGATGAAATTGATGGAGTTCCACTGCTGCTGGGTGAGGTTGCTGGAAAAGTTGACTCAGATGAGGCAGAACTTGAATGTGAGTGTGAAGATAGTCTAAGACTTGGGGAATGAGGCCATGAGCATAGGTGTGACACAATCCGAAGTGATACACATAGACTCTCCTTGCCACTGGGGGGCTTGGAGGTAGTAGGGATTATTTGGCATATGCTCAGGTGATGACACTGAACATTAGAAGATGTCATAGTAGTAGAGGACAAAAATTCACTTACCCACCATCAAGTTTTACTACATAACTATGCTTAACTTAGGATTTGAACGAATGACCAAGGTAAAGGTACCAGTCACATGACCCTCAGGTGGCCTTTGCCAGCTGACTTCATGCATGATGCTTTCCTCGTGCTCAAACAATGTCCACCTCAACATTGGTTCGCTCCTTCTTGTCTTGTCTTGCGTCTGGTGGTTCACTGATCTCACCTTATGCTACATGAGTGTCCATATTGCCTCAAAAGGTTTGTGACTCCTCAAGGCATCACTCACCACCTCAGCCAGCCTCTTAGGGCATGTCACTCCTGGCAAGATGATCTTGTTGCTGTTGCAGAGGTATTGGAAAGGGAATGAGAAAAAATGGGGCCAGAATCTCCTGATGTTGCCTCTGAGTTGCTGATGGAGGTTGATGCAGTGCTCAATGCTGATCCTGACCCTTTTGCCAATGTGACAGGTGGTGAAGACAATCAGCCCATGTCTGTGACCAAGGATGTTCATATGATGGTTGATTATTTTGTGGAGCATTAGCAGGGATCTTATTCAACTGTGGAATACAATGGTGCCACATGGATTTTCGATGTCGGGGAAACTTTTCTCGATCATTTCAATATGGACGTTCACTCATTCCAGTGCAAAATGAACATTTTTTATCCATTTGTGACCCAGAAAAAATGGAAATTGGCAAAGTACCTATTATGTTCTTCACCAAGCAAGGCAAAAATTGATGAATTTCTGAAATTGGAGGTGGTATGTGTATGGGTTTCCTGGGGACTGTTACACTTTTCTCCTTCTTTCATCTCTTCGCCCCTATGTATTCCTTTCGGGACATCCCCTGTCTCTCTTCGGGATGCCCCCGCTTACTTAACGACGGCTCTCCGTCTGTTCCATCGGCCACCAGGTTGTTCTAGCCCCGCCCGGTCTCACCATTTCCAATACTTCCATCCCTGCGCCGCAGGTTTCTACAACGTTCCTCACGTTTTCATGAGAACCTTCCTTCATGTTCCTCCAGGTTCTTGCTCTGTACTTTAGAACCTTCCAGATCGTTCTTTCCTATTCTCTCGATTACTCAGTGCCAAGGCTAGGCAGTATATAAACCCCATGTCGTTGCATACTTAGTTTCCTTAATCTTAGTCTGCTTCGACCACCATCAAATATAACTCTACACGTGTAGAGTTCCTTTGAAACCTTTGAACCTCTTGCCTTGAACCTCTCGAGTATCCCTTGAACGAGTCTTCGTGCTACTCTCGAGTGCACGCTACTTCTAGTTGGACATTAACTACGTCCGTCTCAAACCCTTGTCATCTCCGTCTTCGCGCCGATCCCTCGAACCTTTGATCGCTGACCTTCGGATCTAGTCGATCCTTGTCAGGCTTCTTTGAACCTTTGTCTTCGCGGAGCCTACGCTTGCCCCTACCTGGGTCAAGCGTAACAGGGACTTCATATTTACATATCTTATCTCCCTAGATCAAGGATTTAAAGCTTTCGTTTCATACTGCCAAAGAACTTCAAGGCCACACTGAAATGCTTTCCTCTGGCCCAAAGTGGAAGTACTGCATTATATCAACTCAACAGGTGACCACATCACCTGTTTATCTTTACCTTTGTGACACCCTTGATTGCATTGAGCTCCTTTTCAACCATCCTTATTTTCAGGACAAAATTGATCTTACTCCTTGATGAATCTACAAGACTGCAGAGGATGTGGTTGAACACATGTACAGTGAATGGGTTACTGGGGATGCCACTTGGAATATGCAGGTATGTCATGTTTATAATATGTCGTTTATGAACTGACTTGGTTCATAGTTGGAGCTACCTCCTGGATCAACACTTCTTGATGTTATTCTCTCATCCAACAAGACAAACATCACAGCTATGACAGACAGTCACATTGCTCATCCTCTCCTCATCAGCCTTGTGAATATCAAGATGGTGCATTGCAACAAGGCCTCCAACCACACTTTCTTGCTTGCAGTGCTCCTTCCAGTCACCCAATTCATGCATCCTGAACAGAGAATGCACACAGTTCTCAGCAACCGACTTGTTCATCAATGTCTGGACATTGTACTAGAGCCACTCAAGCAAGTGGCCAGGATTGGCCAGATGATGTCAGATCCCTGTGGAAACTTGCATCTTTGCTACACCCCACTTGCTTCATATATTGCTGACATGCCTAAAGCAACAATGTTGGCATGTGTCTGAGGATTGACATCACATGTCACAATGGCAACATACAAGGAGTTTGGAGATCCTTATTGCCATCCATCCTGTCTCGGAGAGACTATGCTATGTCAGCTTGCATCGATTGCTATGGATCCCCTCAATGTTGAAGCTTACTTCATGGCTTGTGAAGGCTTTTGGCTGAGCAGTGTTTCCAATCCATTCTGGTGCAATTGGCCATTGTCTCAGCCCACTGTCTCCTTGACCCCTGAGGCACTCCATCACTGGTTTCACCTGTTCTACGATCATGACATTGGCTGGTGCTTTATTGTCATTGGCAAAGCAGAGCTCGACTTCCGATACTCTGTATTAGCACTGATTGTGGGCTTCTGACACTTCTCCAAAGGTGTTTCAAAACTCAAGCAGGTTACTGGACAGATTCAATGTGATCTAATGTGCTACATTGTTGCTGTCATTGCTGGAGCAGCTCTGCCACACTTTGTCAGTGCAATCCATGCTCTGGTAGAGTTCTGGTACCTGGCTCAAGCACCTGCCATCACAGAAGCCATGCATAAGAAGATCATTTGTGCATTACAAGAATTCCATGACAAAAAACAAGTTGTTATCGATTTGTGTGCTTGTTGTGGGAAGAAAGGCAAAGTCATAAAGCATTGGCAGATTCCCAAACTGGAGCTGATGCAGAACGTTGCACCTAGTATTGTGAACATTGGCTTGCTTGTGCAGTGGTCTGCAGATACAACGGAACACACTCATATCAGTTTGATCAAGGATCCCACAGAGTTGAGCAACAACAAGGATTATGACTCACAAATATGTTGCTTTCTTGACAGACATAAGAAGTGTCATCTCTTTGATGACTTGATTACACTCATGCTTGCCAGTCACCATAACACCAATCTGGACCTGGAAAACAAGGACGTTGAGGATGAGAATGAGGATTTGGGTGATGATGAAGCTGTTGAACAGGAGGACTCCAATCCTCAGGTGGCAACTGTTTTTGCTGACCTATGGGGTCCCATTCGTCAAGCCACAAGCTTTTTCGAGAAGGCAGAGAAGGATGCCAGGGCAGGCACATTGAAAGTATGGCCACCCCATTCATTTATTGCAGGGTCTACCACAATTCATCTCAATTATGATCCTTCATGCAATTGTATCTCTGTCAATGAGGCAGCGGAGCTCTTTTCCCTTCCAGACCTACATGGAGCATTTGCACTCTATTTTAGCCAAGAAGGGTCATTCTATAACTTTCACACTGTTGGACAATGTAGATGTACACCAGCAGATGCATCTCTGCCATTCAACAACTTGCAACTCTGGTACAAAGTACACATACAGCAAAAGTCTTACCATGATGCTTCAGTCATTTGTCCAATGTTCACCATAAATGCAAGCCCACCTAGTGGGCCTTGGAAGTATGGGTGCTATGATGCAGCAGTATTTGCTGTTGATGAGGCTCAGCATTGGCCAATGAGCAGCCTAGCAGGTACACACACATTTCCATCAAACTCAATTTATGACATTGATCACCACTGCCAGGGCATGTTGTGGCCAAAGTTTGCATGATCATGCAGCCTGTTTCCTCCAAAGGAACACAACCTACATATATGGGTGAATCACTATCTGACCTATGTGCAATGGTTTGACATTCAATCAAATGGTGCTGTTGATCCCATTACCCATATGCATGTCCTCAAATGCTCAATGAGAACAAGAAATGTTCCTGTGGGTTGTATCCTACCTTTAAACCAGCTCCATTCCTATGCTCATATCATTCCAAAGTTTGGCAAGAAGGCTGATTCTCAACTTACTTCATTCAATAGCTCACACTTTTCTGATATGTTTTACCTGAACAAATACTTTAGCAAAGAGTTTTTCTATGCACTGTCTAGCTGATCTACTAGTATTTGTTACTCGTATGCGTCAACTGCATTCTATTTTTTTTGTCAAATTCTTGTATCACTTTCGAATTCCATCTCATGTCCTAGTTGTCCTCATGTGATTTCCAAGTCGACCATGCCTATAACTTGAATGGTGCAGCCATGTCATAGGGCAGACATACACCCAGTTCTTGCAATCTATCACTTTCTAGAAGGATACAGCTAGTTGAATTACCCCCAATTCATGGCATATGGGCCTTGCACAGAATGAAGTTGGAAGCCTTTCCTTGGCAACTTTTGCCACCTTGACCTGTTCCTGCAACTCAAGGTACATTTTCCAACTGCTCTGGGATCATCAGGCCATCTATGATCAAGAAATCCTGGGAGATCAACTAGACAGAAAGAGAAATGTGTCAGTATCTTAACTGCATAACTAACCATAACCTTGGGTATTATAGTATGCTAGGGGTCACGTTGAGTCATCACTGGCAGTCACAACTCAATATAGTAGGTGGGTTTTGTGCAAGCATGCAGTCCCTATGTGTTCACTACTCACCATGATGCAGTCCTGTAGTTCTTCCCATCCCCCTACAGGCCATCCTTTGTGCTTTCTGCTGACCAGAGTGGGATCAGTGTAGTGCGTGTAAATGATGCAGGGAGCAGTCAGCCTTGTGGCAGGGATTCATCCCTTCCTTGCAACATGTCTCAGTGTCTTCATCTGCTGATCGTTCTCATATCTCCCTCATTTTCCCATCCGGTCATGGTTTATCATCCAACATCATCAAATCCTTCCATTTGTTCTCCTGGTCTGCAAGGTAAAGAGTCCCCATCACCGATGCTGCACTGGCACCGGATGCAAAGTGTAAAAGAGAGTACATGAAATTTGGTCATGATGATGATAAGCCAACCTGTGTGCATTTCTTTCTCAGTTTGGGGTGTGTTCTGATTTGAGCCTTACATAGGTGCAAACCAGCTGGTGCTGATCATGGAGATCAACCCAAAGCTGAAGGTCAATCTGAAAGCAATCATAGGTTCTACCTGGCTTTCCCCCCCTCCCCACATTTTTCCTTCTGCCCAAAATTATGTTGGAGCCAAACATGGAAAAGGAGCCAGTCCACAGGGTGAAGAGTCACATGATGACAATAAACCAACTCATGCATATTTCTCACTTTGGTGCAAATTTAGGTTTTGACTGCCATGCATAGTAGATGCAAATGTTGACATGTCTTTTCTATGAGGAATGCAATGCTGGTAACTGTTACGCTGATGTGTAGAACCTAGTCGAAGCGCACACTTGAGTGTAGTGTGAAGACACTTAGGAATTCTTGGCTCTCACTATGACTAATCCTTGGACTAATCACTCACAGAATGACCAGGCTCTAGGCAATAGATTGCATAGAACTAGATACCGAACAAATGTACAAAGGCAAAGTATTTATACTATTGGGAATGGCACACAGACCAGCTAAATAAGAGTGCGCACAGACCATCTGGGTTGAGGGGAATATGAGGCAGTATGAGAGAGCTGCCTAGAAAAGGTTATTCATCCATATCAAGAAGGTCATCCATAAAAGTGGCATATTGCATGGTCAATGCCATAAGAGTGAAGCCCTCTTGCATATGTGAAGAGGAATGGGCGAGAGCATAGTTAGAAGGATAAAAGGGAAAGAAATCCATAACAGTAACATGATCAAGGCATTCATGGATTCCTTTGCTCCCAAAGCAAAGGTCATGCATAATGGTACTTGGGCTGAGATCGAATCTGCTGATCTTGTTCCTGGTGACATGATCTCATTCAAGATTGGTGATGTTGTTCCTGCCAACTGTCGTCTCACGGAGGCTATCAATGTATCTATCAACCAAACACCTCTTGCCAGTGAACTGCTTCCTCAGAGCAAGAAGCTTGGCAATCAAATATTTCTCGTTCATATTCTTTACTACCTCCCCTTTTGACTGTTCTGTGTTGATGTCTGATTTACAGTGGCTCAATGTGCAAACAGGGTGAAGCTGAGGGTGTTGTCATTTCTACTGGCATGAACATCTTTTTTGGTCGTGCTGCTTCTCTGGTTGGACAGGATGATGACACCACAGGTCACTTGTGGAAGATTCTTGCCCAAATCAGTTCCTTCTGCTTGGTCTCCATTGGAACCTTCATCCTTGCTGAAATTCTCACCCTCTATGCTGGCTTCAGGTACAACTATTGCTGTGGTCTCAACAACATTCTTGTTCTCTTGATCAATGGAATTACTATTGCCATGCCCACTGTCTTGTCCATCACTCTTGCTGTTGATTCCCAGTGGTTTGTCAAGCACAAGACTATCATCACCCATATCACTGCCATGGAAGGATTAGTGGGTGTCACCATTTTTTGTTCTGACAAGACCAGTGCTCTCAACACCAGCAAACTCACCATTGACAAGGCTACCATCCATACTTACGGTCCCTTCTCTGGCAGCAATGTTATACTTCTTGCTGCCTATGCCTTTTGTACTGAAAACCAATGTGTGATCAATACTTCTGTCGTTGCCTCTCCATGATCCCTCTTCTGCCCTGCTAGTATCTGAGGCTTAAAGCTGTTCAACCCTGTTGGCAAGCACATGAAAATCACTTATAGTGAGGAGTTGCCCCTCAACAGGGTCCCACATTGAGGCACTTCCAGGAGTGGATATCAATAACGACCTAATATCTAGGGTCACAGCCCCATCGCATTCCATTCCTTTCACGCCCAGTCAACCTCTCCTCTTTATCGATGATCCACAAGACATACCATTACTGTGTTCTCTGTCCCCTGAGAATTCTGATTTGTGCCTCTTGCCAGAGGACATCACAGGTTCCAAGTTGGCCAAGTTGTTCAACCTGCAGAAAAGATTCATTGCTGCTGAGTGTACCGCCAGGCATTTGGAAGCACTCACAGAAGATGTTGACCTGCTCACATGGGCCAAAGCTCGCAAAATATGCAAGTGAGAATGAGAGTGAAGCAAAGAATTGGGGCCCTAAAGTTTGGCGATGTCATCCCAATGTGTCCCCAGGAGCAGAGCCCCAAATGTGATCCATGAAACCATGCATATGTGAACCACGGATTAAATGGCATTCATATTTCTCCATGATATGAGTAGAAGGAGAGCGTACTGGCATGTGGTGCTTTTTCAACTTATTGCATTTTAGCGATTGGTCACATGTGTACTATAAATGCTATATATGTGAGGTGTCTTGTTCAATTTCACTTGATATTGCCTGCTTACACCCACTGCTTTTTTCTTCATTATTAGGCCCCTAACCTCCCCTCCCCCCCAACACATATATTGGCAAGCTTAACATTAACCATGTTGCCATGAGTCCCGGCATCATTGGCGTCTCCACCTACCTCCCCCAACTTTCGCTTCGCCTGCCATTGTCTTCTTTATAGGCAAATGCAATGAAACTAAAGTGCTTGTTTCCCAGACTACTGATTTGTCTTCCACAGATGAAACACTATAAGCTAGGGATTACAAATCTCCTAGATGAAACACTATCTAGATCCACTAGTAATGAGTCGGTGAAAAACTTAGTGTAGTCAGTTATGTGGGTTGTTCACCAATCCTCAACTATTGTTTATAGATTGGGTCTTGAAGAAACACTTTAATAGTGTCTGGAAATAAGATGGTGTGGTTAGTGGTTTACACTAAGGAATGTACTAGTCAACACTTGTAAGGTTGCTAGTTTCAGGGGTTGAATTAGGGCTTGATTGAAGACATATCCTAAAAAGGAAGTCAGTGGCTTTGTGGCACTAATCTGAAGATATATTGAATTGTAAGAATGTAGAGATGTTCCAGAATTAGCTGGAATTCAGTAGTAATTCACTTAGTTCACTCAGATAGGTTTTTGTAACACAATCTTATTGCGCAACTAAGGAGAAGTTAAATCAGGTGAATCAAACTGTACTATCACTTATCCTCTTAGGTGGATAGTCCAGGCCATACTGGAGTATTGTTGCAAGAAAAGACTATACCTACAGTAATCCTCCATTGCAACATTCACTGTCAGCTTAATGTTACAGTGATTTGCAGCACTTCAAGGTGATTATGTAATCAGTCTATTGCAACAGGTGTTGCAACACTTTGGCAGGAATTTGGTGCGCTTTCAGGGTGATTATATAAGCGCTTTAAGCGGTCCAAAAGCGGCCAGAAGCCAGAAGAAGCAGCCACTACTTCCACAGATGTCCACTTTTGGACATGTCAATTTATTTCCCTCCCTTGCATTCCCTCCCTTCCTAGGGGCCATCCCCTCACTGTAGACACATTGTACATATGTACACATGTTATATGTATGTAATAGAACCCATCTGACCGCTTCAATGAGCCCCTGAAAGGTTTAATAGAGATATAAGTAATTTATGATGAAAAACATAGAATTGGTACGATGTTTTTGTATTCTGGACATATGGACAGGCAAACTATGTCCCCAGATAGGGACTATATGTAGGTATAACATACCAGAAGCCCAGGGCATGGCTGTAGTTCCTTATTTATATATTATCACTTTTCCTCCTACCCCTTTTGTGTCTCAATGCACTGTAGGGGTGGCCCAGGGGACAAAGGACGGCAATATAGTGTCATAGTAAACATATATTTAGATATTCTGAGATGGGAAGCATAGTACCCTACCCTCATGATAAGCAGCTATTCATATATTTCGCACTTTTCATCAATAGGGGTACCATAAATCACCAGGATGTATTTACAATGGTATAAGTATCTAGGGCTCTGGGTATTCATATCAGGTACCTCTGAGTCAAGTCTTGAGGTCCTTAATGTGGAGTGCAGGGGAGATGAATCAAACATCTAGAAAGCGTGGGAAAATCTCCTATACCTTCGCAGACTTTGGAAAACAAATCAAAAAACACACAATTACACTGACAGTGAATATTGCAATGGAGGATCACTATAGGTATAGTCTTTTCTTGCAACAATACTCCAGTATGGCCTGCTCAGGATACTTGGCAACAGCTCTTCAATCCGTTTGTACCCAAGTAAGGCCTCCTTCTCACGTTGGTCCTCGAGAGCCTTCAGATTGGCCAAAGTAAGTTGGCCACTCTTAGTGGTGGCCTTTTCTTTCGGTCGGACATGAGACTTCTCATCAAACAGGGAAGCACCAGCCTGGGACCCCGAGGGTGCACCAGGCAGTGCTGTGCCTTCTACTTGCCCTGGGTGATGCTTCCTAGCATCAATGACTGGGTGGCGGATCACTCACATTGTAGATTACGATTGTGTGAAAATAAGTACCTTGATAAACCAATTTGAGGGCTTTTTGGAGCTCATCCATGATTTCGTAAAGTTCTGCAAGCTTCATCTTGGCGTTGGTATTTGAAGGGTCTGCATTGATGACTTTACATGGGGTTAGTGCTTCGTGGTTACTTGCAATCAACAATCAATGACAGACCCACCTTGCGTGTAAACTTCAAATGCTTCACGTATGTCACCTTGCATTCTGCGGCATGTGGAGATTTGCATAAGTACATACAAACTACCGGTCTATACAAGCATCTTAGGGACATTTTTGATGAAAACAGTGTGAATGCGGTGCACCGCAGGATCAGCACCAAAAATCTCATAGATCGGACCGGCATCAGAATACATCTCCAGTTCGAGATAAGAGTCTGCAATTTCTCCAAACAAGGTGGCATAATCTAACGCGTCTTGTGACAAAACTATATTGGCATGCATCTGGGGTACAACAATTTTTTGGGTTCAACTTCACACTCGGGAGAACATTCACCAACCTTGCCCTCATCGGTATCACCCATTTTGATTCAAACTACGGTGAGTCAGTGATGGGCATTTATATCCAATGGATAGTACCCAGGCCGAACGTCCCCTGCCCAATGCACAGGTTCAGTCCCTTCTTGGCCAGGTACATCATACTCTCGGTCATCTTCACAGACACCCCAGAATCTCTGAGTTGCTCTGCCCTGAAGCCATCAACACCCTGTACAAATTGTATCTATTGTGCACTCATATTCATGCATTGTATTGTGAAGATCTATGAGGACAAGTAAGTCAATGAAACCAAACCTCAACTGTTCATGTTGCCCAGAGGTAGATGGGCCAAGGGGAGTTAGTGCTTGATTATATTCTAATGCATCCTGATAAAGGGAGGTGCAGACAGCAAAGTTGCCAAGCTCAATAAGAATTGGTCAGAGTTCGGTTGTTACGGTTTTACCTGTAACAAGTTACTCCAACCTGAGACTTTGCCCTTCGAGAGTCCTTGAAGACGACGATCGAGTCGAGGTCAATGTCGGGGATGATGACGACGAGAGAGCGTGAGCGAGGAAGCGAGTTTACGATGACCACCTGGTCAAAGGAACTGAATAGTCTACCAAGAGCTCTAGTTGAGCAGAGAACCCAGGGTATGAATGAGTAGATTCTGGTTAGAGATAAGTACAAGCTCAGCTCGAACTTATATACTAGTACAGTGGTTTAGGGCCGGTCTAACCAGATATAGTAATAGAGATCTAGGGTAGGTCAAACCGTGTCCGAGACGCGTCGCGTCGCGTGTCACATGATGCGAGGGAGAAACCGGAA
>JBBPQN010000705.1:0-13048 GCA_038092575.1 Boletus subluridellus
AAACAGCCACCCTCCACCATATCTTATGCTCTTTGATTGCAGTTACCCTCGCACTAACTGGGTTTCGAGCTTCCTGTTGATTGACGTCGGCTCCAGAACCTGTCAACTATGTACTAGCCCCAGGTGACGATTGTGCTGAATAATTTGCAGTTCATCGATATAACTCGATGCTATGGTCGCACCAAACACTATTCATACACTTGAGTCAAGAAAACACATGTCTCCCACCCGTGATACATCTAGGCTCTGAATGAAAGCTCGATGCGTTCCAGTTGATCCGACGTCGTTCAAATAACGAATCTCCATTATGCGTAAGATTATAATGTGTTTCTGTACTAACTAGCTAGGCAGCGGCGAGCGCCAGCGCCAGCGCGGCCGCGAAATGCTGAACATTGACAACCACCTTCATGATTTCATAGCTCCTACCGCAACCGGGACACCACCGATTTGGCAACTGGAACAGACAGTAGGACTAATACGGATTGGGTTTTTGACGGGCAACGCCATCAATCTAATACAAGACTGGGATTTGCATCCTTGAGCTTAGGTTAGCAAACTCTCTCTCGGGCCGCTTTGAGAACACATCCTCACCAACGGGATGCACGTGTCTTCTACTGAAGAGACAGTTGGGTCTCAGGCAATCCTGTACTCGTGTCGACATGGATACGAAATGGCCACAAGGGGTGTGGTAGCGACCGTCAATTATCTGGAATGGAATGACAGTCATTAGTTGCGATTCTGAACGAACAAAGCACGTACATTATGACACATCTTAAGAAGTAAAAACTGGGTTGGAGGGAGCCTCGATGAGCTAACACAAGCTCAAGGGTGGTTATAAGTTGTCTCCAGTGAGTGTACTATCGCCATGGTTGATGGGTTTTATGTGGATGCCGCGGTTGTGTCACAAACGCGCACGGAAACCTCGTTTCCTACGGTCGCCGGTCACATTGGCAGACAGGGCGAGGCGAAGCAGATACATAGCAGAATTAGGCCAGAACACAAACAAATAATACGTTGCACGAACCAGTGTGCAATCCCAAATTTCCGGCCATCTACAGTACTGGATGCATGGCAAATTTTCAGTGTACGGTTACTCGTTTTGACGGGGAGCGAGAGCATAATCACATTTTACTTCATGCTCTCGATCGATAGCATTCATAATACACCATCACATCAGCATACGCTTTCATATCGCGTTTTTTTTCTCGGCGGATTAATGAGATGAGCTTGAGCCATTCTTGTCCTTTCACGAGGTGCAAGATAATTTATCTCCGATGATGAAGCGGTGCATCGCAGCGGAAGAACATTATTCATCGGTTCATCGTGGTAAACACGAGGTGTAGAGGGTGCGGCGAACAAATTGAGGGATGCTATCAGGTGAGAAATTCGAACCATTCACCTTGCTAGCTGTCAACGCCGTCGATACGACTGATAGAACCGTCCAAGTTTGCCACCCGATAGCTTATTGTGCACTGGAACTTTGTTGGCCAGATAGGATCTTAAAGTTGACTATCAGTGATTGAATTGCAATAATAACACGAGGCCAATCAAAAATTGGACAACGATCGCCACCAGTCAAGCGTCGCCTGAAAGCATCTTCACCAGGGTCTTCGGCTCTTGGTCAGTCGTCGCAGACAAACCCCACAAGTCGCTGCGCCCCCAAGCATTTCACACCCTGATATGGTCTCGCCGTATTCCCAAACATAGGTTTCGTCATTTAGCGGCGGCAGCTACTGTATCACCAAAGGTAGCCGCGCACGGTGAAGGGGTCATGATCGAATTCGTTTTAGAGTGCCACACACGACAGCTTGCGGCGCGACTGATCCGTATTATAATGAGATTCCGCGCGAAGTTTCCACACGCGCGGGAAATTAGGCAGAGAAGGTCGAAGGTAACGAGAAGTGACTAGTGACCGGTCACCATCAACAGGACAGCTTAGAATCGTGTAGCATACAATTTTGAAAGCATGGACAGCTTTGCTCAGCCACCCCGCCGACGTATCGTACTGACCAGTTGCACCTTTTTCCTGACCTACGGGAACGTGTGTAGTCAGTACGCGTGGACAAGAAGCTAGGAGGTCTGTACATACCGCGTCGGCAAACCGTTTCCTCCACCGTTCGCTGCGAAGTCGTGCCCTTTTGTCGCCTTTCTTTTCATGTCGAACAGTCAGTGCAATCTCTTTGGCTACACGGTTTTGCCGCAGACGCAGGTTGAGTTGGTGAAAAGTATTCTGCAGATCCCCGTTCCGAACAACGAGCCGTCTGCCTGTATCGAACATTCGGCATTAAGCAATGGAGGCGTCGACGGACATACCTGTCCATGTGTCCGGAGGTGGAGGGAGCTTCAGGTTACTGCTTTTGTCGGCCCACATATCGGCAGGTGACTTGTGCTCTGGCAGCGATCCTTTGAAATCCAGTGCTTTTCCTAACATGTCCTTCACGTCGAAACCATCCATCGACGATGTGGGAGAGAACCGGGAAGTATATCGAGCACCGCTCAAAAATGTTGCAGGGCCCGACGCTGCACGACCGCCGGACAGTGAAGGAATAACATATCGTAGAATAGCCGGGGTAAGCTGACGCTTCCAGGACATAATCCCGTCGTGCCAATAGGGCTGAATCAAGTTGAAAATGTTCTGACCAAATGTAGTAATCTGACTTCGGAACCAATTGGTCGGGTATCGGATGAACTACTATGTCTTCCGTCCTGCAGGAGGAATTCGAGGTTGTGAAGTCCTTCGTGCATCCGCCCCATCATTACTCACCGAAAACCAGGTTCTCGAAGCCATATACCCCTCAGAGCTATCAAGTTCGTGTCCGATAATCTTCTCCTACAGTTCGTTCGTTCAACACTCATGTAAAGTCATATCGGAGAGACAGATCGAGATCGATGTCGAACCGGACGTTGTTGTAGATGGCACAGAGCTCTGTGAGCCACCTGATCAAATCTTCCGTTCACAACCAAATTTATATGAGAGTGCGGAAGAAAGTCAAGCTAAAATTAACAGTCAATTACACCGATGACTATCCCGATGCCCTGCCCGAACTACGGCTGGAAACTGTTGACGGAGAAATCAACGAATCAGAGAGTAAGGCACTTTTGAAGAGTATTTTGGATGTGGTATGTCGCGGGTTTCGTTCCAGTGACTGAATATTTGAGTACGCTGCAGGGTGAAGAGAACAAGGGCATGGCAATGACGTTCGCATTGGTTTCACATCTCAGGGAAAAGCTGTCAGGTTTGGTGGAAAATCGTGTAAATGCACGCATAGCAGAGGAGCGTGAAAGGGAGCGTCTGGCAATTGAAGTGAGGTCTCACTTGGACTTCATAGCCCAGGAATGTTGACCATCCACCATATCAGGCGGAGGAGGCGCGCACTCGAGGAACCCCAGTCACGATTGCGTCTTTCAGGGCCTGGAAGGCCAACTTTGACAAGGAAATGTCACAAAGAAAAATGCGGGGTGAAGAAGAGAAGTTACGTGCCCTCACTCCCAAAGAGAGGGAGGAGATCAAGAAAATCGGAATTCGCTTGACAGGTTCGCAGTCTCTCACCACCTCCCTACCTTCTAATGATCGTTTTTAACAGGTCGCCAACTGTTTGAAAGAAACAGGAACCTCGAGCACGAAGATGACAATCTCATGGAGGAAGGGACTGTCTCTGTTGACTTTAGCCAGTACGACCGCACCCAGGTGGTGGAAGAAGACAACGAGGAGGACCGTATGCACTTTAGCGATAGTGATTAAAGATCATTTCTTTCACTATGATATGAGCACAAGGTAGCACGGGAGTCATATGCGTTATATCCAATGTAGTTTCTAAATCGAGATCTACAGGCCTGCTATCATGCCTGTTTCCACCTCGGTGCCGACGATAATGAGCTCCTCACCAACAACCTTGCAGCCTAGTCTCTCTAATCCTACCTCCGTTAAGAATCCGTCTACCTCCCGAAGCATATGAGTGTTCTGTCTATTCCGGCAAACATCTTCCGTCGTAGCATGCAGCCATTCGATTACTGGAGTACATACCCACCGCCTCACCCGACCCCAGCCATCATCCGATTCAAACCATCCGAGGTGGCCGCCATTAGAAGTTAGGACCGTCACTACCCATTCGTTATCTTTTGCTTCCATTGGAACTTCTTGAACGACTGGGTCATCTGCAGCATTGATTGAGAGGAAGGGTATCCGTATGTTTCCGAGCACTTTGTGACTGGAGGCATATTCGTAATACTCAGATGCAGATGCAAAAGGCCAAGGAGGCGAGGGACCGCCTCCAATCCTGGTAAAGACCTGGTCGAACGTCTCGATGGTGGGCCAACTCAAGGCACAAGCTAGAGTCGCGGCTTCAGTAATAGCGAGGCTAGGATCGCGGGTAAGCGAGGAAGCGTGCTTCCTGAGGATATTCACGAGATTTTGTCCCATTCCCCTGGAGTAAACGTGGCGTCCAAAGTGTGTCGAGTTGAGCCTGATCATGATTGAGCGGACGTCGGATCAAGAATCAAGGCAAATGCTCACTTCCGGACATTCGCTGTCACATCCCACGGCTGCGCGGGTCAATTTCACCTCCCTAAAAGTAGAAAGGTGCAACCCACACATGCTAGGACACATGCTGACTGAAAGCGGCAGTGCTCCCCTTCTTCGGCAACGTAACGAGTCATCACATTTGCTCCGAGGGAAAAGGAGAGTCCTAGTAGGGGAGCACCGGGGAATTTGTTGGATACGTAGAACACTGCCTGACGTAGATCATCCGTAACTGCCGCAGAGTAAAGCTGGGGACTCGTGATGGGCACACCCGCACCTACAAGTGACCAGTTCCATTAGCACGTGTCTTTATAGTGAGTTACGATACCACGTACATCCGCGGAAATTAACAACCACCGCACGATAGCCAAGTCCGCCTTGTGAGACCGCTCGACAAGCGGGTGCCAGTATAGCCCTCACGTACGATTCATACGACCCTTGAGGAATCTCAACGGACGGATTGCGCATGCGAGTAAGAAGATTATACCTCCAGTCAGTCCGTGCATGACTACGACAATTGGTGTGTTAGGCGGCATGTCGGTGTCGTCCACTGGAGTGAAGTCGAGTCCCCTAAGTAGTATGACTATCAAACGCGTACGGTATTATCATGGTTGGGGACTGACAGTGTTCCGCCATCCTTCAAACGGAGAAAAGTCCTAAACCATGGCCTGAGAGGTGAACTGAGTGTGGATCATTGTTCTTACCTCTTGTAAATCACCTTGTCTCTCTGTGAAAAATCGCCGAGGACGCAGTACAGGGTCTGCATGTGGCCACTGATGAAAGATTAGTTGTATTTAGGACCAAACGTCACCGTACGAGACCTCGGAAGCCACCAAGCGGGCAGAAACTTGGAATACAGGCTGGGACATCTATTCTGCACGAATTCTTGAAGAGATATGAATTCCTTTCCCAACAACCCCTTGGTCTGGATGAGAGCGGGAGCATGAGGATACCTAACTTGTGGTGTACGATCCTGGGACGAGAGATTGAAGAGAAAACTCATGATTGTCCAGTTGGACTAGGTTGCGAGGAAGTGTGAGGCACTTGGAGCCGAACAAAGGCATATATATACTGTTTAATTTTGATGTCTCGGATGGACCAGGATGGTGTTTGGGGATGACAGCTCCAGCGAGGTCACGGCTCTCGAACCAGTCACAGTCACTTGCCACCCGCCATCATGTCCTTGTACAAGACCCAGCGCTGTCGTGTAAGTACTCTCGTCCATCCATTCCCCATCGTCTGATCCCCCGTCCGCAAGCACTTCGACGAGGCAGGCAATCCCATCAAACCATACTGTTCCCAGGGCAACAAGTGTCGGCGCGTATCACTGACTAGCCCCGATGACGTGGACACGTCAGACTTAACCCCCCTCTAGGTTCATCCACCCAAACGATCACCAGTGGGCCAAGCTCAAACGTAGGAGTGATGACACCCCTTCTCCGGAGAATCGCGAGACTGTGAGATCAAAGGGCAAGAATAGGCTCCAATTGTCCCCAGGCAGCCCTTTTCAGCGGCAACGTTCTTCTCCATTAATACCACAGACGGATTTATTCAAGCGCAAACAAAAAGATACTCCTCGTGAACATGACCATCGAGACTGGTCTGTCCGGAATGGTGATCGTAGGCGTAATTCTGATTCATGGGGTCATGCCCGAGAGTGCAATGGCCCTTTTGAGCAGGGATATTCCTTGAAGAGAGCGAATGACGAAGGCGACTCATACCCAAATCAGCGACCGAGGCTGTCTGAAAGAGTCAGTCATCCAACACGACATATGTGTGATCGACGCTAACCTGTCGTTAGATCTTGTACAGATCCGCCTCCGTGGGTGGATCCAACAACACTCGCTACGTAACCCAGACGGATAAAATTGCTTCACGCGTCTCTGAATGCGATCCCAAAACAACGGCAAAAGTTTCAGATACTTTCCATCGCCTTGCAAAGTTGGCCTTCATTATTTTGTCGTTCAAGGTAACTAATCTGTGGATCAGATTGTGTTGCGAAATAGTTCAGGATACCTGCTTCCTGGATCGAGAAGAAGACAAGCTGAAAGCCTTCACCGGTCTCTCCTCGGAGCTCTCTCGAGCCGTCCCCGATGCCGCAATGGCGGTGACTCCGGCACTCGCTACAGTCATATCTGGCCATACTCGGACTAGGCAGCGACTAGAAAATCACGTGGAGGAGCTTGAGACACTATGGAAGACACTGTTCTCTATACTAGAAAGCGACATATCCAAGGTTATTGGCTCCCGTTTGGAGCAGGCGATGACCCTTCTGGACAAGGAGAGGGACAGTGCACTTCGAGTGATAACACGTTCGCAGAGGCTCATCGGCGATAGGCTATACGATGGAACACCAGGGCCTCGCCAATGGACAGATGGCTGGAAAGAGACGGCCACGGACAGGACTACTACCTTGTCGGAGCGGAGCGCAATGTTTGTTAACGGTGGGCCAGAAATGAACGCGTCATCTGAAGAAACGCGTCACCATGGAGGCTCCACTTCCTCATCGCTGGTGCCAACACAGGAGGGGGACCTTGGAATGAGCCTAAGGATTGTGCTTGAAGACATGAAAACGCAGATGGATAGGCAGACAAGGGCGATTGAGCTGCTGGCAAAGGAAAATCATCAGGTTTGTTATTATCAGTTGAAGCAACGTGCAGCTAAATACGATCGCTTTCAGCTGAAATCTGCGACAGAGCGTGCTCCTCCGCTGCTTGTTCCGACAGATTCCACCTCATCTTCCCCGAGGAAACCATCGATCCTCTAAAGCAAAGTTTATACGGTGCGTTTATCGAGCTCCGCGAATGTGTGCAGTTCTAGGGTCCTCGCACGTCCGGATTGCTACTCTGCTGTACCACTGGATAATGTCAACTTGGACTTGTTCTCCGGATTTCCTTCCCGGAAATAGATTTTGTAGTTGTTCGTACGGTTTGAATGTGAATGGATGAATCCAGGCATCAGTCACGTGCGCCGAACGCGACTTGAACGTTTCTCCCACCTCGATCAAACGCTAGCACCAGACTCGTCCTCAGTTCGTATAGCACTGCGTGCTGCTCGTCGTCCCGCACGTTCCTCACCCATCACACAACTCTCGCGTCGTCGTTCGTCGCGACATGGACGCAGCTTCCACCAGCTGCCCGACTCCACCTCCAGGCAACGCGGACACGGTTAATGCATCACCCCTTCGAGGGCGTGATGTCCCGCTGCAGTCGCCAGACAGACCACCTGTTCCGGTCGTTGCGCAGCGGCGAATTATGAAAGCAGGTGCATTTGGTTCTCCTGTCCGTCGATCACCACGGCTGTCTTATCTTCCGCCACCGCAACCACCAGAGGAGTGTCAGGATACGCAAGACTTGGATGAAAGCAGCGATGACGAGTCCGAAAGTGTCAATGATGTTGCTCTTCACCTCTCTCGTGAAGAAACACCCGAGAATGATGCCCTTCCGCCAGACGGTGAGTAACAAACGCACTCAAGTGTATTCCTGTTAATATCATTACGTCCTAGAACCTTCCACGGTACTTGCGAACAGGATTATACGAGCACACGATAACCCCTCACCCCCACCGCAGGACCTTGCGCACCCTGGCATTAACTACGTGCCTGGGAAAGACGGTCAATTCCCGGTGCCCGATATATCTGTACCTCCGAGCTCATTCCGCCCTATAAACCTTCTGGAACGGTTGAACCAGCCCTCGGATCCCCCATTTGATCCTTCATGTAGCCTCCGGACTCTAACTCTGGGTGATCTGCCAGAGATATCAGAGCCCGGCGTCATTCCCCCACGTGGTTTCATCTTACCTGAATCTTGTTCACCGTTTGTTACATCTGTGCCCATGACGAGTGCCCCCCACGAGGATCTGGCATCTGCTGACACAATCCCTTCATCGTCAACCCAATGTACAGTCGACGATCCTCCTTCACGATCATCACAGCATGCATGTGAGCATGCCAACCTTGTAGACAACGCTGGAATTGATACGCCTGTCGCTGAACTACATGGACAGTTGATAACCAAGACTAGTTCTCTTGACTCCGAGCCTTTCAGTTCTTCTCCAACACAGGCTGTCGATTCCTCGTTAAATCCTGTCATACCCCCCGCTTCGGATGACCGTCCACCAGGGCCTCTGCCACGCTCTGGACGGCAGAGCAGCCGCAAATCTTCACCTATCGCACCCAACGCGAAGACTCTCTCATCCCCGCTGTCCAATGAGACTGGTAAGGCTTCACCAGCCACTGTGACGATGGTCCCCGGCAGGCAAGATAACGACGGAGAAGAAATATTGTCTACGGATAATAACAGCGTGTCTGTTTTGAGGGGGGAACAGGAAAGCAAATGCGGAGCGACAAGCACGAAGGGGGTCAATGCCGACTCGTACCAGAGACTGGATTCCCTTTCCCCTCATTCTACCAATGTACTCACCGGACTGTGTTTGCCCTCGGAATCAACCTCGGCGGTCGAGCGAACAACTTTACCTGTGGATTCCATCCCCATTCAATACCCGCCAACGACACCGTCTCGGACACCAAAGCCTTCAGTAATGCATCCTGATTTTTCTCGGTCAACTGTTCAACGTCCAGTCATTGCTCCTACGCCAGTGCGAGCGAATAACAGTGCTCGGAAATTAAATTCTCCTGCCAAGTTCCCGTTCGAAGTCGACGACGTCTATCGCACCCCTGCGCAAAGAGTACCTATTGAAACTACTCTTGCACGCGGAACTTCTTCGTTCCAGAGGAGAGTACAGATAGCTACGGCGTCAGACCAATCTCAGCTGGGACGCTTTCTGACGATAAGAACCCCTGTCTTCACGCGGCCAGCTCTTGATGACCCATCTCGCAGCCCAGCGAAGCGGATACCTGTTACAGACTTGGTGGCCTCCCCAACGAGGGGGCCTCACGCCACAGGTTCTCCCACGCGACTCGGTCTCCGTGCCAGGAGCACATCCGTGGAGCCGCGCCCCCTGCGACCCATCCTTGCTCGCAGTCGGTCTGTTGATCCCTGCGCGATAATTTCGAAGCCTGATAATCATGGAAAGATCAAAGAATCTATTTTTCCGATGGTCCCTATGCTCCCGAGATCCAGCACGAAGCTCCCCTTCCCTCTCGTTCCTAGCCAGAAGTCGAGCAGCGATCTGCCGTCGCCCATCCCTGAAGAACACGAGACTGCGGAGACAGGAAATACAGAGAGTGATGCTACGCCGAGCAGAGTCACACAGGGTAATACGATGTCTCAATTGAGGCAGCCATCCACTAGCAGCCGTATTCCGCGAATTGGCAGCAAGCCATATGCAAGACCCCCACCGAAAAACGGAAAGACGACAGCAGGTACAACGACAGCAAATGTGACCTGCGCTCCTGTGAGTAGTTCATTCACTGTCCTGGATCCCTGTCCAGTAATATTTGTTAGCAGAAGGCTCCATCGTTTCGGCTTGCCCACAAGAACAACGGGGTCAGGAATAGCAACAGGGAAGTGTCTTCCACCCAACCCGCGAATGATCAACGTTTAGCAGGGTCACTCAAACGAAAGCGAGGTGTAGAGGCAGCAGCCTCTTCCAATTCCCGTCCCGTCATGATCCGCCAGGTTGTTCCAGGCATTCTTAGCGGGAAGTACGCTCCAAAACCTGCGAAACCCCCTTCCCGTGTCCAGTCACCTTCGGAGTCAAGCCCGCCTAAGGTTCCCCCGACATTGAAGTTTCGCAAGGTGGTAGATGGCATGTTATCAGCACGATACCCGCCAGCAAAGGCAAATCTCGCCCAACCGGAACTGTCAGATCCCACCCCACGTCCTCAATCCCCACTTTCGGAACTTTCGTCATCATCGAATGAAGAGCCTTCTGATGAAAAGCTTCCTCTCGTCGCACATCCTCTTGCGCATCCTAAAAGCGAGACATCAGATATCTCACAGGCAAATCGCGATGTCTCCGTGATGGAACCTAGCACACACGAGCGTCCCTCATTGCACCAAGATGCCGACGGCGATGAATCTTCCAGCCGCCCGCGGAGGACCTCTCGTACTCGAAAGCCAGCACAACAACAATACGTTCTTGATGTCTTCAGTAATACCTCCACACGACCACTGCCAGCTCGTCGCAAACCTCAGCCTCGCATGGAGGGTGATAGTTTCATGGGCATGAGCGCTACTGCGCTGAAGGCGCTCACTGCATCCAATACGACGAAGAATCAACAGACCGTGGCAGTACTGGCGACGGAGGTTATTCGGAAGGAAGGTCTAAGACCAGAAAGTCCAACGGTCAAGGCACGGACAATTTTGCAGAAACAGCGGGATGAACGAGACATGCGGAGGAGAGAAAGAGCCCAAAGAAGGGCCCGAACGAGTGAGGAGGGTTTAGGATCCGGTGACACGGAAGGACAGACTAAACTGGGCGATCGGGTATCCCTCGGTGCGCATGCAGATCATGATGAAAATGATTATGCCATACCACCGAAACATCACCGGGGCCCCGGGGATGAAGAAGATTACGAGACTCCAGAGCGACCTGGGCGCATCATTGAGCCTCTGAGACTCGGAGGGACAGATACAAAGGTCAAGCCAGTGAAACAAGTCAAGTGGCATCGAGGGTTATCAACCGCCGTTCATCTCGATGAGGTCGATCCCAAGCCAAAGTCTTTGCAAAAGGATGTCGTCGTTGTGAGAGGTTGTTTGGCACCTACATCGAAGGTGTGTATCATGGCAAAGCTGTTCAACTATGCTCTGATCTACCCTTTTAGAACCTTCCTCTCGACCCCCTTGGAAACATTGTCGACATTGACAATCGACCATCCCCTGAGCTCGCTACGGAACAGATCGTAGTAAAGAGGTATCTTTACGATAACGACATCGAGCCAGAACCTGTCCCCGTGAAGATGACGAGGTCAAAAAGCAAGAAAAGCAGAAGCTAGCCTCTATTATCGCGATTTATCTTCACTCATGATATCGTTGCTGTATCCTTATTTTTACACGTTTCCATTGCATCGTGGCTGATTCCTAAATAATTGCATTTCTACGACTGCGGACTGCCTCCTTATTTAAAGTTTAGGAGACCTATAGTTGAGAGTGGCTGTTGCTTGGTTCACTGGAAGAACAAAGACTTCGGCGAGGTTTACGTGAGGTGGGCGTGATGCTGCCCAGACGATCTCCTCTGCAATGTCTTCGGCAACCACTTGTGCAACAATTAGCACACGCTCGGGTAAACGCCGGATTCTGTCTCAGTACTCACATGGTTGCAGGCCCTCGTAAACCTTGTCTGCTGCTGACTTGTCGCCTTTGAAGCGTATAACAGAGAATTCAGTCTCAACCATGCCTGCAATTTTGCGAACAGTTTGCCGAGCACTTGTTGGAGTATAGTGCAACGTACCAGGCTGGATTTCGGTCACCCTAATAGGGGTGTCGACGAGCTCTCTCATCAATGTACCAGTGAATGCACTAACTGCGTGCTTGGTCGCACAATAAAGGCTACCTCCAGCATAAGGCTCCCTTCCAGCAATGGAGCCGATGTTAATAACATGACCTGTCTTCCTTGCCTTGAAATCTGAAAGGCGATGAGGACGAAATCAGGTCAAGCTGAAAACACACCTTTGACGAATAATTGGGTCAACGCAATGAGCCCGAATACATTGGTGGCGAACATGTTCTCCATGTTTTCGAGTGAGAGATCGCCGACGCGATCAACCCCAACGACATAGCCTGCATTGTTGACTATCAAAGAAGTATTGAGATGGATGGTGTATGTGACGATGGCATTGCTTACCGAGAACGTCGACATTACGGAGCTCAGTTGGGACCTTTTCCAAAAACGAGGCGATCTGATTTTTGTCCGAAACGTCAAGAGCAATGGAGGCGAATTTTCCGCCATGCTGGACGCCGGCTTCCCTGTGTGCGGCAGTGCATTGCTCTGCTACGCTTTGCAATGCATCCGCTCGGCGTGCAGTGAGAATGAGGTTCGCACCACCCTGTCCGGTGTGTGTTTGAGCGTGACTGACAAGAGTTGAGAAGGAGATACACCAACTTTAGCGAACAGAATGGCCGTAGCCTTTAAGGTCCCGGTGATAGATGATGATGGGGTTGAGCTGGTGGCCACACCTTTCCGAGCGATGGGATGAAACTCACCTTGCCGATACCAGAGCTCGCCCCAGTGATAAGGACGGTCTTTCCGAGCAGACGAGAGGCGTTGAACACGGACATGTTGGGAATGGGAGATGTTGAAAGGACGGTGATACTGTGTGGAAGCGGAAGAAGCAGATGGCAATCGGATGCCCGAGGACGGAACACTGGGACAGGGGCGAGTGCAGAACGACATACCGCGTGATCTCTGTGCCGCCATCGACGCAAATAAAGATCATGCTCTCATGCCAAGTAGTAGCACTTCAAATTAGGCGTAGTACGATTATCGTGGTAACTTGAAATGGGGCCATCAGTAAATTTGAAAAGTTTGGATAATATTATATATTGTCATTATAAACCCTACATTTGCCATAAGCTCAACAATTATTATGGGCAAGAAGCTAATCAAATATATATCAAGATATAGGTC
>JBBPQN010000706.1:0-13030 GCA_038092575.1 Boletus subluridellus
AACCTGTACATCCAGTCGCACGACCACATCATTGTCCGTATGCGTCGAGTATTGGCCCTCGGAGGCAGGCGGCAGCTCGAGATATCGCTGGACCGTCAAATCACCCGCAACGAGCTCGATGCCGTCTACTGTGAGTTTACCACTGTCGATGTACGTTTTGACGGCATCGCTCGGGACGCTGGGGAGCGCGTTCTTGACGCGGGCGAGGTCCTTGCGAAGTTTGCGACCCAAGACACCCCAGTCCGCAACAGCGCGGTAGCGCACGCCGGACATGGATTCGTCAGAGGTGAAGATGACATCGCGTACGTTGAGCTCGGAGAGGATGTACCGCTGAAGGGATGTCACGTCTGCAATGTACTGTGCGTCGGGGTGGAACACCAATAGTTCTTTCAGTGGGGTCTGTTTTAAGTTACGGGTCAACCATCCAACGCTTTGGTAACACGGGAGGCGCACAGACCTTGAGGGAGAGGTTATGCCTCTCACGGACGTTTCGAGTGAGGTCGATGACGGCCTTCATCCGCTGTACTTGTCGCTCGATCTCGACATCAAAGTATTCTTCTTTCACTTCTGGGAAGCTCAAGAAGTGGACCGAACGAGGATCTGGGACCGATGGGTCTTCCGGTATGTAGTCCCGTAACGTCTGATAAAGGTTTTCTGTCAAAAATGGCGTGTAGGAAGACTGTCACATGCAACCACACGTTCGTCAGCGCTGAGCAAAAATTCAAGACTACAGCCGCAATTACGACGATGCTCACCATCGTACGACATAACGTGAGCAGCGTTTCGAACAAGGTGTTCAATGCAGCAATCGTGTCCTCCGTACCGTCCTCGCCTTTTAACCTTCGTCTGTTGAATCGAATGTACCAATTCGTCAGTTCGTCGACGAGATCCAAGAGGCGCGGGAGGATGCTGTAAAGCCTGTACGCAGCCATCTCTTCACGGAACAGCAAGATGAGGGATTGACAACGCGCGAGGATCCACCGGTCCATGACGTTGTTCGAAAGCGGGGCGTGAGGGTTGTACTTGAACTCGATTCCAGTCGTCTTTTGCAAGAGGCTCGCTTGACCGAGGAAGAAACGGAAGGCGTTGACCCAGGGGAGCATGACGCGAGAGACGACGTCGTGCACGCCATCCTCGCGGAACCGAAGGTTCTCGCCACGGACGATGGGCGAGTTCACCAGGAACATCCTGAAAAGAGAACGATTAGCCTCAGGATTTGAGGGTCGTCGGCGTGAAACACAAACCTGACTGCGTCAGCACCATACTTTTCAAACATCAAATTCGGATCGGGGTAGTTTCTAAGACTCTTGCTCATCTTCTTGCCATCGGCAGCGAGGACGAGACCGGTGACGATCAAGTTCTTCCACGGCGCGCTACCGAACAAATGGGTCGAAAGCACAAGCAACGTGTAGAACCATCCTCGCGTCTGATCAATACCTTCAGAGACGAAATCGCCAGGGAAATTGTGTTCGAAAAACTCCCTGTTCTCGAATGGGTAGTGGACCTGGGCGTATGGCATACTGATGCCCGGATCACTTTCTGGTTGGACGACGGTTCGATACGGAGGTATGCTTACCTGCCTGACTCGAACCAACAGTCAAAGACTTCCTCGATTCTTTTTAGGACACCCTTTCCCTTTTGCGAGGGAATGGTGAGGTGGTCTATCTTGTCCCGATGGATATCGGTGACACCAGTCGCACCAGTCAACCGCTCCAATTCCTCAATAGAACCGACGACGACGACCTGGACAGAATCGTATTTGTCACTACCCCATTAGCAACGAATGTGACAATCAAACGGACCTCCTCAAAGTCATCGCTCGCCCACAACGGCAGCGGAGTACCCCAATAACGATTTCTTGAGATGTTCCAATCGCGTGCATTGGCAAGCCAGTTGCCGAAGCGGTTATCGCCAACAGATTGAGGAACCCTGGTTCGTTCAGTCAGGAGGGGATATCAGATAGACCATCCAGGTTTCTTACCACAAAGTTTCCTTGTTGTTAGCAACGAGCTGGTCTTTGATGGGTTCCACTCTTACGAACCAAGAGGGTATCGCGCGATAAATGAGAGGCGTGCCCGACCTTCAAACAAAAAGTTTGATTAGGACCGCTCTGATCGACGGGGTCGTGAAAGTACATACCGCCAGCAGTACGGGTAAGAGTGATTGATGGTAGATTGAACGACCAGACGTCCCTTGGCCTTCAGGTGCTTCATAATCTCCTTGTCCGCCGCCTACATGAACGTCACGTCAGCACAGGCGAAATCAACCAGACGATCGTGCTGACTGGCCTTGATGTACATGCCCTCGTAATCGGTGACGGGTTTGACGAATTTACCAGCATCATCTAGAGGACAGGGTGGCATCTCATCCGCGGCCACGATACCATTTTCCCTAGCAATGCGGTGATCGTCCTCACCAAAGGCTGGTGCTTGTTGGACGATCCCTGTACCATCTTGGTCGGTGACGTACGTATCAGTGACAACGACGAATGCTCGGTCTTCGTACTGCGGACAAAACGGGTGCGTCAGGCTCTCGATGCACCGGTCAACGCGTCCCTCTCACCTGCTCAGTGAAGTACTCAAAGAGCGGCACATATCGCCACCCTTTCAAATCCACACCCTTGAACGTCGCAACTTTCTTGAACTTGGCTTTCTTGGGATCTTTGTACAGCGCCCCGAGCAATTTGTCGCAAAGAATGTAGTTGGTGTCCTTTTCCTCATCATGGATCTTGATATACGTGAACTCGGGATGGACACACAACGCCAAGTTAGACGGCAGCGTCCACGGCGTCGTCGTCCACGCCAGCAGTGACGTGGTAGGATCATCGACGAGCTGAAACGCAACCGTAACCGCCGGATCGTTGACGTCCCGATAATCCAACCCAGCCTCAAAGTTGGACAACGGGGTCGTACATCCAGCCGAATACGGCATCACCCGCGTACCGCGGTACACCATCCCCTTTTTCCAAAGCTCTGCAAACGCCCACCAGATGCTCTCCATGAACGTCGTGTTCAGCGTCTTGTAGTCATTGTCGAAATCGATCCAGCGGCCCATCCGTTCGACGGTCGCGCGCCATTCGGATGAGTAACGCATCACGATGGCACGGCATTCGGCGTTGTAGTTGTCGATGCCCATTTTGAGTACGTCTTCTTTACCGGTGATACCCAGCTTCTTATCGATCTCGTGTTCGACAGGTAGACCGTGGGTGTCCCAACCAAATCGACGGGTGACATGATGACCGGTAACGTGTGCATATCGCGTGACGATGTCCTGCACAAGACGTCAAGGATTGAGTACGACATCATCGTTGGACCCTGAATCACGAGTTCAAAATCGCACCTTGATGGTACCGGCTAGCAGATGACCATAATGCGGCAAGCCAGTGGCAAAAGGCGGTCCATCGAAGAAGACATACTCGGGCTTCCCTTCTGAAAGTTTCAAGCTCGTCTGGAACGCGTCGATCTCGCGCCAGTATGCGATGACCTTTTCTTCCTCCTTGGAGAAGTTGAACGGTTGTGATACTGTACAGATCGGTCAGATGGGACGATGGTGGGAGGTTTTTTGACGTACTGTCGTGCTTGGGGAATGACATGATTATCTATGCACTGTCTCTAGTGTTGGAAAGATGTTTGGAACCAGTCTTGAACGCGAAGCAAGCTTTATGCGTTGACAATCTATGACTCGATCTGAGTGACTCGTGGATAACGAAAAATACCACACGTATAGCTTACCGTACCTTGAGTAGATCGAGCCAAGTCTATTCCCGCTGTTCAGATGAAAATGTAACCAAGTAAAAGGGCGTTTACGAGCAAATCTACTATGACTCGTAAAGATCAGTGAGCCTTGCACGTGACATTTTAATTTCCTAATCGGAGCGACACACGACTACGCTGACATCTTTGAACCGACTTCGCGGTGTACACTGTGTGCATGATCAGTCGAATCCGAATTCAACGGATATCCCGACCTTCCTCGTCAACAATTGAGCTGGATCCCATTCCGGCACTTGCTTTTCCAAAAAAGCAAGTATCTGAACGGGATCCGACTGAATGACCAGCGTCGTTGCCACTGTTTGAAAAGCCTCGCCGACACTCAACGAGAATAAATACTAGACATTATAGACACTGTACTCCACGTCTCTATCAAACGAATCCTACCTGCGACTCAACGAGCCGCCCACGCCGCATCCAACCGATCCAACACCCCCTGTACCTCCCTCACCGCCGCCTTCCGCTGTACCCTCGCCTCCGGCCAATCAGACCCCGACATATGCAACGCATCCAATCGAAGAAGCGATTGCAACAACAACTCTGACAGTCGGGTGTGATCCAACGGCGTCGGCGGGACACCGGACTCGGAATGTGGAGCCTCGAACCCAGGCGTGGTACCCTCCCCATAAGACGGCGCGAGCGCTCGAACGAACGCATTCACGTTCGGAACGAGCGTCTCCCTCACCTTGTCCAACTCTGCTCGAATCGCCAAAATCGTACCCTCCTCTGTTTGTGGTATCGACGGCTTTGACTTGGCCGCCGGCGGGCGTGGTGTGGTTGAAGCAGAGGGATTTTCAGGTGCGAGGGTATGCCCACCGATCAACGCGATCGTCGCGTTTTCTTTCAATTTATACGCCGACACTATTTCCAATGTCAACCATAGTTGGTAGGTGTGAGCATCTTTGAAATCAAACAAGTAGATGGTACGTACACGGAGCAGTATCTTCCTTCATCACCGCACCCTTGTACACCAATTTGAACGACCCCACCGGCAGATGGGTATACGCTGCCAAGTCGGCGCGGAGTTTGCCCAGTGGCGTGTTGAGTGGTGGGATTGGAAAATGGAGGACGTCGCGATCCCATTTGACGTGAATCATGTTGTGAAAGGCACGACGTGAACGAGTGCGGGTACGGAGGTTGTATTCGGAAAAGATGGAACGAAGGAGTGCGAGGGCCGCACGAAAAAGCAGCACAAGGCTGAGTGCGACTGAGGATGGTCGAAAAAGAAAATTCATCAGATCCGAGCGTGTACTAGAAAAAAATTAAACGAATTACCAGAGTAAAGTGGAGACAGTTTGACTCGACACTGGCGATTCGAATCCGAGACGAATGCTGCGTGGAGCAGACTGGGCAATGTCGCCAGAAACGGAAACCGGAATGACATGTCACTAGCACTACCCGAGGGCCAGCGTGCAGATACCTGTCTATACCAAAACGGCGTGCTTGACACCGAGATAAGATTAATGCTCTGATCAACACTACAGTTTCTAAGAGGTACAAGAACGAATCAGTATATCTCGGGCGAGTGGAACAACCACCACACGCAACCAAAAAGTAACCAGATCGTGACCGACAACCATCCAGTACGGGCCATCAAAATTTCTCGTACTCTGCAGCACTTTTAGCCCCTGGACCAAACAGGCATACCCTTGTACATATCCCTTGTATGACATCCCGAATTCGAACCCTTTCACAATTTTCCCCTCACTCTTGTGACTCTCATCTCTACTCGCAAACAGTATGGCAAACCATGTATCGTATATGTTGTCTAACATGGCCGTGGAAGAAGGCTCCTCGTATGCCAGTAGCATCGTGTCGGTCCCAGAAACAGATTTGAAGGATGCCGAATACCGATCTAGCCTGGCTGGTTCGCTGCGTGACAGCATGGTTAGGTCCTCTGTCTAACTTACTCGCCGCCGGCTCACGAAATTTGCGTTACAGGACCGGGTTCGGATGACAAGCGCAGCCGTTTCACGACGGGCAGCTAGGTGAATTGTTGTTGCTCACCGAGATTCGTAACCCAAGACGGAGTTGATGTGGGCAATGTGTAGGGTCTTCAAACGAAAGCAGCACCATCACAATCTCAGTCACTTTGCGTCTGAGGGTGGGATTAGAGAGAAGAATCATAGCGAGGAATCTCTTACTCCTTCGGATCGACGATCTGAGGAACTCATGGGGGTTCAAGATGAGAAACCGAGTATCTCCAGCGTGTCGCACATGGAGGCGCACGGGCAGAACCTTTCCTCTCGTAAGCAGGCAGCAGCGCAGGTATGAAAATGATTTGCATAGGAAGAACCTACTGAACCTGAGATGGAACCGGATTTTCAGCCCTACAGAGCAGCGGAGCTAGTGGACGAGATTGGCGTTGAATGTGGCTGTTTTCCAGGCTTACCATTCCCCAATATCAGAGTGGCAGACATTCGCTCTTTGCATCCCGAACTGAGCACCGCTGGCGGTAGCGAGTGGCGCACGGGTGTGGAAACTAGCACAATCCAGTCCATCGGAAGCCATCATTATGAGCGCAGAGATTCCAAGATAGAGGACCCGATATCTAGCGCAAGCACAACGCAACCGAACGTGAAGTCAGCGGATGCCAAGGACGCAGAGCAGACTGCGACGGAATCCGAGGAAATCGAAAAACTTCGACAAGACCTCTTCCATTCCCAGTCTCAAATCGCTGAGCTCCAGAGGCGTTGCGAAGCGCAATCGAGAGACCTGGAAAGCTCAAACAACTTCTTCAATACTGCAGATAAATCCTCGGCCTCAGATGTTATCCAGGCGCTCCAGAGATTGAATGCCGAGGTGCAGCAGAGTACCACGTATATGGCCGACTGCCTCACGGAATGTTTCGAGTTTACGAACGTGACGACGAACCCGACAAAGGAACAGACCCTGGCTGTGGAGAGAGCTTCAGACCACGTGGGGCTCGTTTTGGTGAAATCCTTGGAAACGAAAACGTCGGAGGATATCCCTATGTTGCTCCAAATTGCATTCCAAACCTACTTCGCGTCCGTGGTTTGCGAGACTGCATCCTCTTGGGCCTTCGAACCAGGACAGAACGTATTCATCGATGGCATATATCAGAGGTCGCATCGAGTAGGTGAGGTACCAAATATTTGAATCGTCCCTCATTCAAGCTGACGAGAAGAAAAAAATGGTCAATAGAGGCGCAAGCTACTTCTGGACGTTGGCGTTCGCTCGCGCGCGTTCACATCGTTCAGAATTGGGTCACCCACCCAGAGTCCCTCGTCAAAGGGATCATCATGGGCATTTCTGACATCCTGTTGGCTGCAGGCTGCACCACTCCTCAATCCGACATAACATTAAAGGTTACATCCAAGTTCGAGGAGAGGATAGCCTTGCTCGTCGAACTTGCTGGACGCCTCAACAGGATGTTCGACGAAGTAACATCTGGCGATTTCGAGGTATTAGTAGTTCGGCCTGGCGACAAGTTCGACGATAAGAAGATGGAAGACGCGGATGGCGGTCCAGCTGGGATCGAAAAGGCGTCAGTGTTGTGTACGACCCACTTGGGGTTGATAAAGAGGATACCGGTGGGTACATTGTGGGAGAGGGGAAAGAAACAGACGGTGGTGGTCCTCAAGGCGAAGGTTTTGCTCGAGTCCCTTTTAAACACGGAGGATTAGCGAAGACGTTCTAGATGGGGGTATCGGGGTTTGTCTGTCTCCGTAGTTCTGGTACTTGTATTATGGGTTTGAACAGGGCTTTAGATACTTACATGCGTGTGGACTGGCATGGACACTATCACCTACCCCCAATATAAGTCGGCACCCTCAATTCGGCGGTCACGAATTGTCACAGATCGTCCCTGGGCCTCGAGTGGTAACATAGACAAGTTGACCAGTTACGAGAGCAACAAGTGATGTAGTGTATCTAATTAAAGGGCCTGAATTGTAAGAGCTATTTCCATGGTAATTAATGTGCAAGGAGACAAGATAATAAGAGTGCAAGTGGGGTACTGCTGCACCGATCAGGAAATGGGAATTTTTCTAAACTCATCTAAATGATTCTATGCAAGCTACTACAGCAGGCGATCATACGATGATGAAATTAGGGTTCCAATAACAGATTGATGCATATCTACTCTAATCCTATTAGGAATGGGCGTTCAGGCCCAGGTACTCAAGTTGCGACTACTGTACCTCAATCATACGGATGCCGTCTATTAATTCAGTCAATGATACCTCCTCGCGAATTTGAGCGATGATCAAGCTGTCTGTTGCAACGCGCCTACACTCGACACGTGACAGTGGCTGGAACAAGAGCACCCCGAATGGTTGCCTAAGACGAGCGACAAACCGTAATGCTTGTGTGGTTTTGTCGAGTGCAGCTGCACCATGCGAGAACTCCTGGTCGAGCAGAGGGCGGATCCATGGATGAACGAAGCAGAGACCCGTCATTCCGGTTAAGTCATCCGCTGTCTTGATCTCTACGTCCCCAAACGTGGAGGTAGTTGCACGATAAACACGGAGCTTGGTCTTCGAATCTGATTCTGAGACGTGGAGGGGTTCGGGGAGTGGAAACACAACACCAGGAAGTTTCAGTCGACTGGCAACAAGTGATGGTGAGGGGAGTTCGTTGAGCCGATTATATAGCCTCGTGACTAATGAGAGGTCAGGTAGGGAGGGACGCAATTCCATAATAATGCTCTCCATCTCAGCCGTCTCCATGGGTGGTGGGACATGCGGGGGCACGAGTTGGTTATAGACGGTGAGATCCATGGGTAGACAGCTATTGTAACTGCCCGCACTCCCAGTCCAAGCGAGAACCGTGACGTCTCCTGATCCACTCAGGATGTGCTCCAGAAGACGGCCCACCGCGCGATTGCCCTCTCCGTATATGACCGGGATGGCCACATTGAAGATGCCGAACAGTGAATATGCGGTATCTTCTACGAGCGTCGTTTCACGCCTTGAAGCTAAATATAGCTTCTCGCGCACCCTGTCTAGGCCTGGACGAAGTGCGGCCATCTCCTGTGCGGGAACCCCTGTCACCTGTTGCATCTCAGAAATGATGCTAGACGACTCTTTGTGGTTGGGCAAAGTCAGGCCGAGGTAGGGCTTCCAGTCCTCGGTGTAGAATTGGATGATCTTTGCGGCCACATATTCCTGGTATGTCCATGCTCGAGTGTTCCAGATGCTCCCCTGGAGATCACCGGGGAGCTGAGACTCCGACGAAACACCACGAAGGTAGACAACCGTGAGGGACGAGCCATGAAACCAGGTGAACATAGCGACCAATGACTCTTGCAATACCACATGATTTGACTTGTCCACACAACAGGTGTCACTCCATGCCCACCGGAAACCAAGAGAACGCACAAGCAAGCAGAACTTCCGTAACTTGATGTTCGCAGAAGATGGTTCTAGATCGTAGATGGAGATGTTCTCGACCTTCTGAAGAAGTGGTTCATCATGCTCCCACCTATGTGAGAGCATCACATATCGGTAGAACTCCGTCACCGCTCCCAGTATACGTGCATAGTCTAGCTGCGTGGTCATTGATGACACGAGCTCACTATAGATCGGGAGCGCCTCAAATGCTTCTGCTTGTTGATTCTTGTCGTACAAACGACCAGTGGTGGTATCGATGAGTACCCGAGGCATGGCACGGACGGTCTGCGCGACAATGCGGCGAATCGTGGGTCTGGCATCGATATATCGACGACAAAGTTCTATCGTTATCCATCAACACGTGGTAGTCTGAGTGATATTAAGAAAACGACTCACGGCGAATGTCTTCGTCTGGTGACTCCTTTATCTTTCGCAGCAACGCGTCGAATGCTTCGACGGCCCCCGTATGGAGTCCCGCGCCATGTAACGCTGCATGCCTCAGCTCGTAGCCTCGATGGCGTGATGCGTCGAGTTTTATGACCTGCGCACTCTATTATCAATACTATCAAATACTGTGAGGCACGAAGTATACCTCGTCGGCGTCACTCAGCGCCTCCTCCCATAATTTCATCGACGCTCGTGCTTTGCTTCGCTTGATGAGGACATCCATGCGATTCACTGGGTTGAGCGACAATATTGTTGAGAAGTATTCGGCAGCTCCGTCATAATTCTGAGAGTCCATTGCGGCATTACCGAGCTTCTCTAGTCTCTCTGTACAGCGACGTTGAAAACCTGTGTGGGACACTCAGACAATCTTTAGTCATATTGCTCATGCAACAACCCACCGAGTTTCCACTGTGCTCGCTCATCATGGAAACCCGTGTCCCCTGCTAATTCACTCTCCATCTGTCGGAAACATGCGATTGCCTCCATGACGCGACCGTCCCCCTCCAGAACGTCGCAAATCGCGCGGAAAATGACAAACTCCGGAAGCTTGAACTAAACCGAAAAAGAAAGAGTCGATGTCTAGCTTCAGACCATCATGTAAAGCGTACTTTGGCAGCAGCACCCAACGCTTCGTTTGCTGAGCCACGAATCAATATCGAGCTTGCCCACTTGATTAAGACAGGGTTCCGAATCGAGTGACTGAGGGACAACGCAGTGGAGTAGGCTACAATCGCTTCGTCGTGCTTCTTGACGTTCGATGCCTCATCTCCGGTTGTTTCCAGCGTCGATGCGCATCGGTGCGTAAACTCTGATGATAAGAATTGAATACTCTCTTCTAACGTGCGAGACTGAAACACACCAGTAAGCCAGTCCATGATAAACTTGTTGGTTCTCACCGCCTCACTTGCGGTAGTCATGATCTGAATAAGGGACTCTGCAGCATCATTTATGCGGCCCTGAGCATAAAAGGCTTCGCATTTATGTTTCTGCTCGTATGTACTAAGGATCTTCTTGAGTCTATCCACTTCGTCGGCTCTGTTGTTGGACTCGGAGAGCTTGGCGCGGAGTTCCGCAACAGTATTTTCGAGGTACGCGATTTTGCTGTCTAATCAGCGTGAATGTCAATAACGCACCGATGGGGTGAGACGAACGCACTTTGGCTCTCCTCTTGTATACGAAGGGACTTGACAGTCTTCTCGAGAGAGACAAGCAGATGACTATCACGATCAACGCAAGATAACACCGCCCCATTAGTAACCACCTTATTGCTGAAACGCGTCAGAAAGATTTACGAGCATGCTAGACAGGACACAAACATATGATTGTCCGGACGGTAAATGTTGATCCTCCTGGCCTTGAAATACGACTGGAGCCGAGACCAGAGCCAGTCGTTCGTCGAGAGCCCCCCAACAAGGAACGCCATCTGAAAATGTGGATAAATGTGACGAATTATTCGAAAAAGGTGAAACCAACAGAAATCGGCGTCGTAGCAGATTTCTGCTGTTGCTCGAATGCGCCGATGATGGCGTCAACGGTTTCATTGAACAGGCCGGTGGCTTCTTCACTAGAGGATATAAATTCAGATGATCAGTAGCGATGGCATAGGTCTAACAAAGTCCTACCCCGACAACTTCAGCTTCCCAAATGAGATGTTGTATTTCGAATTATTGGTGCGACGCCCGGCAACCCTGACATAAGCCGGTTCTTGATCACTCCTGATGACGAGCTTCGTTGACTGGTCGAATTCGCGTGTAAATTCATCTATTTCATCGGCGCTGGAGTGCTCCCAGCCTTCAAGTTTTCCTGTTTTCAGAGTTTCTCGGGTTCGTCACTTGCAAGGAAATAGAAGGAACAAGCCACGAACGTCGCAACAGAACCTTAGCCCGGCGAGTAACAAAGACTGAACCCTGCAGTCGACCTAAAAAGGGAAAGGGTGGAATGAGTATGACTTCGGTTGTCGGCGATAGTTGCATACACTCAGCTGGAGCAATCTCCTCGCAGAAGATCGGGTTGGACGTCATTGACAACATGCTCAAGTTGATAGTCCAACCACCAGCATCGATGATTACGACTCCTTGAGGAGCGGTTTCTTTAGCTTCCTCCACGCTGAGAATGTTTGAGACGCAAAAGTGAAGGATCGCTTCGCCTTCTGTTAGCAACTTGAAGTGGACACGAGATCGCCCATCAGGTGTACTGGGAATGAGACCGGCACGTTCAATCGCCTGATGGTATAGCTGTTGTTGTACACCTTCCCGGTCACTTGGATGAGTGAAGATGTACTCGATGGAATGCTCGATGGATGTCCAGGTGAATGTGAGATGATGCTCCTGAATATAGGCCTTGGCGCACTGGAAGAGATACTTCACAAAATCTGTGAGAACGTCGACGGCAGCTTTTCCTGGAGGGAGAGGGGGTAAATCATCGTCCGGTTTAATAGAGGAGGCTAAATGCTTTGGGCGGAGGTGAAGCATCCACCTGGATTTCATGAATGTGTATGAGTTCTATGAATGCCTCGTGGTTAACAACTAACCATTCAGCCTTCATCCATCCTTCAGTCAGCGCCTCCTTAATTGTGTCTTCAGTGAGCACCTCAGCGCCACTCGCTCTGACATTACCGGTCTTGTCATAGTACAAGATAGATGGTACTTTGGCGTCATCGCGGACCAGTCCCTGCGCAGGATATCTAAGGCCAGTCAAGACTCAAGATAGATCAATAGAAAGAAATGAAGAGCCTGCCTCGTCACTCCAAGGATCTCAGGAATTCGTCCTTGTTCAAGGATACAATATGAGATACCGCTACAAGTTGTCCCAATATCGAATGCCACAACGAGTTTAGTAGGGCCAGCGTACAGTTTGAGATCTGGCATGGGCCGCATGGCCTGCTAGCTCGAGAGAGAAAAGTGGGCAATAGAGTTTATGGGCCAGTCGCCATAAACGACGTGCCTGATGGCATCTAGATAAGATTATGCTCTGATCAACACTACAGTTTCTAAGAGGTACAAGAACGAATCAGTAAACCTCGGACCTGTGGAACAACCACGACATTCAACCAAAAAGTAACCAGATCGTGACCGACAACCAAACGACGAATGATGACCACGAGAAAAGTAACATAGCTAAGAGTTGGTAAGTAGATTCGGGAATGATGTATGTGACGAGTATGGAACGGGTATTAAACGACCAGCGTTGGTAGTTTACATGGTGATGCCCGAGAATGGAGAGGGGTAAATGTGATGTGCGTGTATGGAGGGGGCTACCCTTCCAATACCCAAGCAGATGAGTCGAGAACTGATGCAGTAAAAACATCTGCGTCGCATGGTTCGCCGCGGTTTGCGCGAGGTGATTGATAGTGAAGTGGCATCATGAGTGACAGGTGGATCTCGACGTCGCATGCCTGACACGAGGTGTCATGGATCACCGGTCGCGAGGGGAAGAGCGTGGAGATGGGGTAGCCCTCCT